>SZYD01001863.1:0-308012 GCA_009363875.1 Mikania micrantha
TACAAAAACACAGACGGCCGTGGGCCGTAGTGATGTCGGTACCTCAAATGTTTCTAAAGGTACCAAACGAAAGTGGTTTGGCAATCTAAGGCGAGAGCTCCGGCTGAGATCAACCAGAGCAAACAAACTGTGAAAAACTATGCTGCTGTTACTCCTGAGAGGAGAAACTATGTTGGGCAGGCACCTAAATGTACTCGGTGTTCATTTCATCATACGGGACAGTGTCCTACTTGTGCCAACTGTAATAGAGTTGGCACTACACCAAGTATTGCAACTTACCTGCTCGCCAACCCAATCAAGCACCACAACAAACCATTCAAACAAACAGGTCGTGTTACAAGTGTGGGAGTCCCGACCACTTGATCCGAAATTGTCCAAACAATAACAACACCAATCCAGGAATGAAGCTAGAGGTAGAGCTTTCCAGATTGGTGCTACCGAGGCGAGACACGATGCTAACATTGTTACTGGTACGTTCTTACTCAATAACCTATATGCATCAGTTCTCTTTGATACGGGGGCAGATAAGAGTTTTATCTCTCCTGAATTTGCATTATTACTTTCATTGCCTGCGGTAGAACTAGAAACCCTTACGTTATTGAACTTGCTAATGGCAAGTTAATCAAAACTAACAGTGTTATTCAAGGATGTTCCTTGAATCTGAATGATCATCTTTTCAATATTGATTTACTTCCTATTGAGCTTGGGAGTTTTGATGTCGTTGTCGGCATGGACTGGCTTTCCATTAACCAAGCTGAAGTAATATGTCAAACTAAGGTGATCCGTATTCCATTACCTGAGGGTAACACACTGTTAGTTCAAGGTGAACAAGCTGGTAGAAAACTGGGTATCATTTCTTGTATGCAAACTCAGAAATGCTTACGGAAAGGGTGTCCGGCCTTTCTAGCATATGTGATCAATAACAGCTCTTCACAAAACGTATCGAAGATATTCCAGTAGTCAAGGATTTTCCTGAAGTTTTTCCTGATGATATATCAGGATTACCCCCAGTGAGGCAAGTTGAATTTCGAATTGATCTAATTCCAGGTGCAGCACCTGTGGCTAAAGCTCCTTATCGTTTAGCACCCTCAGAGATGCAAGAGCTTTCAGGTCAACTGCAGGAACTGTTAGACAAGGGTTTTATTAGACCTAGTTTTTCACCCTGGGGAGCACCAATCCTTTTTGTGAAAAAGAAGGATGGATCATTCAGGATGTGCATTGACTACCAGGAGCTCAATAAATTAACAATCAAAAATCGTTATCCATTGCCACGTATAGATGATCTGTTTGATCAACTTCAGGGCGCTACTTACTTTTCAAAGATTGATTTGAGATCCGGATCTCATCAGTTACGAGTGTATGAAGATGATGTTCCTAAAACTGCATTCAGAACTCGATACGGGCATTATGAATTTCTAGTAATGCCGTTTGGATTAACAAATGCACCTGCAGTTTTCATGGATCTGATGAATCGGGTATGTAGGCCTTACTTGGATAAGTTTGTGATTGTATTTATTGATGACATTCTTATTTATTCTCGAAGCCAACAAGAGCATGCTCAACACTTGAAATTGATCTTAGAACTTTTGGCACGCGAAAAATTATATGCCAAGTTCTCTAAGTGTGAGTTTTGGTTACGGGAAGTGCAATTTCTTGGGCACGTAGTGAATCAAGATGGCATTCAGGTGGATCCCAGTAAGATTAAAGCTGTAGAACAATGGGAAACACCGCGAACCCCAACTGAAATACGTCAATTCTTAGGGCTAGCAGGTTATTACCGTTGATTCATCAAGAACTTTTCAAAGATAGCCCTGCCACTAACTACATTGACGCAGAAAAACCAACCGTTTATATGGGGTTCTCAACAGGAAGAGGCATTTCAACTATTGAAACACAAACTCTGCAATGCACCTATCTTGGCATTACCGGAAGGTATCGATAACTTCGTAGTGTATTGTGATGCTTCTCGCCAAGGTCTGGGTGTGTTTTAATGCAGAACGATAAAGTGATTGCTTACGCTTCTCGACAGCTGAAAGTACATGAGAAGAATTATACTACTCATGATCTAGAACTTGGTGCAGTGGTGTTTGCACTCAAGATTTGGAGACATTATTTGTACGGAACAAAGTGTATCATATACACAGATCACAAAAGTCTTCAGCACATCCTAGATCAGAAAATGTTGAACATGCGACAAAGGCGGTGGGTGGAACTGTTGAACGACTATGACTGTGAAATTCGTTATCACCCAGGCAAGGCAAATGTTGTGGCCGATGCCTTAAGTCGCAAGGAACGAGTCAAACCGTTACGTGTGAAAGCACTAGGTATGACTATTCAAACCAGTCTAATTCCTCAAATCAAGGAAGCTCAGCAACAAGCTTTACAAACACCGAACTACTCTGCTGAGGAACTAAGAGGATTAGACAAGCAACTTGAGACCAAAGATGATGGGGTACTATATTTCAAAAGCCGAATGTGGGTTCCTCTATTTGGTAACTCAAGAATAATCATTTTGGATGAGGCGCACAAATCCAGGTATTCTATTCATCCGGGCGCTGATAAAATGTATAAAGATCTTAAAGACTTTTACTGGTGGCCGGGAATGAAGAAACACATCGCAGAATACGTGGGTCGATGCTTAACGTGTCTAAAGGTTAAGGCTGAACATCAACGTCCTTCTGGGTTATTACAACAACCGGAGATTCCCATGTGGAAATGGGATCAGATCTCTATGGATTTTATCACTAAACTACCGAGAACATCGCATAATCATGACTCTATATGGGTTATCGTTGATCGCCTTACTAAATCTGCGCATTTCATTCCCATACGAGAAGATTACTCTATGGATCGACTCGCTAAACTCTATATTAACGAGATTGTATCCCGTCATGGAGTACCAATCTCTATCATCTCTGACAGAGATAGTCGATTCACATCCCGATTTTGGCAAACTCTTCAGAATGCTTTGGGCACTCAAATCAATATGAGCACACCTTATCATCCACAAACTGACGGGCAAACGAACGAACAAATCAAACGTTGGAAGATATGCTCAGAAGCTGTGTGATTGATTTTGGTGGTAGCTGGGATATTCATCTTCCACTTGTTGAATTCTCATATAACAACAGCTATCATACCAGTATTCAATGCGCTCCATTTGAAGCACTCTATGGACGCAAGTGTAGATCACCTGTCTGTTGGTCAGAGGTAGGTGAAAATCGAATCATAGGCCCAGAGCTTATTCAAGAAACAACTGATAAGATCGCACTTATTCAAGAACGAATTAAAGCTGCTCGCGATCGACAAAAGAGTTATGCTGATAATCGTCGTAGACCTTTAGAATTTCAAATTGGGGATCTAGTGATGTTGAAAGTTTCACCATGGAAGGGCATCTTCAGATTTGGGAAAGAGGTAAACTTTCACCACGTTTTGTAGGTCCATTCAAAATTCTTGAAAGAATTGGATCAGTAGCCTACAGACTTGAATTACCTCCTGAACTTGGTAACGTTCATGATGTTTTCCATGTATCAAATTTGAAGAAGTGTCTAGCTGATGAAACACTGATTGTACCTTTGAAAGAAATCCAAATTGATGAAAAACTGCAATTCCGAGAAGAACCGGTTGAAGTGATGGATCGGGAGGTGAAGGTACTTAAACGTAGTCGCATACCTATTGTTAAAATTCGATGGAATTCACAGCGTGGACCCGAATATACGTGGGAACGTGAAGATCAGATGAAACAGAAATACCCACACCTATTCACATGATCAATTGATATCAAGTAAGTCTTTCCTAAATTTCGGGACGAAATTTTTCTAACAGGAGGAGACTGTGATACTCGTGTACGAAGAACTACGTCAGCAACAAATTGAGCACAAATGATTGTGTTTAAAATCCACGTTGAATTGGCAGCCGGAATTAATATGGGATGATAGCATGTGAAAAATGATGAACATGGGCGAAAACCGTGCGTGAAACGGAGTTACGGATTGTCCGGAATCGCGAAACGAAGTTTCCGTCGAAAAACGGAAGAAATTGTCCTTAGGCGGTACGCCTCAGGTCGGGTGAGCGACCTAGGCGATGCGCGCGCGTTCAAAATCTTCTGGAAGCCGAGTTGGCTCCGCGCGGTACGCCTGGATTGGGTGTAGGTCGGTAGGCGATGCGCCTGGGGTCCATTTGACGGGCAACTTGCATAAAAATCAACTTTTTCATTCTCATCCACACTTCTTGCTTCTCATCGACGCCAGCCAACCTCAACAACGAAAATCATCATCCAAATCACCAAGAACTCATATTCGAGGCCTCTCGACGTTTAGATTGCATTCAGGAACGTTTATACGAGTTCAGATCATCTTTCTACCCGCAGAAATTCGTCAGAAGAGGTAATGGTTCATTTTAAACCTTCTGGTTTGATTTCTATTGATTAAATCTTAGTTTTGAACGTAATGATATAGTTAGGGTTGTTGATTATTGCCTAGATGATGGCTAGGATTGATTTTGAGTGACAAACTCGAACTGTTAATGGGTAAATCCTTGTTTTGAGCCGTTGTAATGCCCGGTTTGCATGGAATCATAACAATGGTTATAATGGTTTAAACCATTTGGTTGTGACTATGTATGTGATTAGTTTGATTAATCTTTGACATGCAACGTGAAAGTTGAATGTTTTAAACTAATCACAATCATTAACATACTCATTGGAACGATTATCTAATGTTTCTGATAACAGTCAGATTAGTATGTTAAACATGGTTATTAAACCTACTCTAATACTACATTGTGATATTTCATGATATTCGGGTAATCAATAACAAGGATTAATCATTCCTAAGCCATTAAACTGTCTAGAAACTGTTTTAGCAATTATAATCAACAACATTAACTATCTGGTTAATCTGAGATCATACTGATTAATCAAGTGAGTCATCAACTTAGTATTGGGAACCTGAATCAGTATAGGTTCCTACATTATCATACATTGTATGATATTACATTAAAATATGTAAATAAATACTAAACATCGTGTTGATGACTGTTAAGGCAATGTCTTTGACATTGAACGTTCAAAAGGATTTAATCAGCAAGATAAAACATAAATAACATATCAAATATAAACTAATGCAGAATATCATCATTAGCACCAGTTGCGTGTGTTTCTACTATTTGAGACATCAAGTGAGTTTCGTACAACCCCTTTTCTCTTTACTGTTTTATAAACATCGGGGTAACTCTACAAACTGTTTTCTGAACATATGATATGCATCACTGATATCTGTGTGATTTCATGTGATTTTTGTGTGATTTCATGGGATTTTGCCGTTAGTAACAACTATCACAGTATCAAAAGTCCTCATTCGTGAACTGTATCTAGTGAACCCATGTGCGGCCGAACAGGAACCATTGATAGTACTATTGGCTGACAACCCATTTGCTGGGAGGATTGCATCTCCCCTGGTGTGAATGTTTGGTACCTGTTTCCATTACAACTTCTTAATGTTTGTGATAGACATTAGGATAATGAGGCATTAAGATATTTACCGACGGGTAGTATCTTCGTGAACGAACAACTGTCCGAAAGGAACTAGATACGGGTCCCATGGTTATCATGAACTGAAACTTTGAGAATATACTTATCATATCATATTGTTCTAAATTAAACTGTCGAACTCACCAGCTTTGTGCTGACGTTTCAAACTTAACATTTTTGCAGGACAACGGTGATAACACGGTGAGGATGCACGTCACACTTATGTAATTAAGGAGTTTAGTTTGGGTAGTAAACTAAGTTGTCATGTTACTGTATTGACAAAACCTTGGTAATGTATTATTCTTATTTTAAGTGAATCTGTGTGCTGTGATATTGGTTCAAGTAAGTCACCCCTCATCTCTGAGACATCACCACTATGCTTCCGCAACCGATAGAATGAGACTTATGACAACATCTCAGGTGACAAGAGATGAGGGTGTGACAACATACATACATACATACATACATACATACATACATACATACATACATACATTCATTCATACATACATACATACATACATACATACATACATACATACATACATACATACATACATACATACATACATACATACATACATACATACATACATATTATTGCGAAAATTCACTATTCGTAATTTTTTTGTATATATAGATAAAAATATTAGATTTTGCATGTTTCTACAATTTAAACAAATTTTATATATATTATTTTTTTATAAATAATATAAACTTAAATTTGAAACCCAAAAATTTGTATTTATATATATTATTTTTTTTTATAAATAATATAAACTTAAATTTGAAACCCTAGATTCATGGAAGCATTTCCTTGCACACATGTTCCTAGTTAATAGGGGTGTAAACGAGCCGAACCGATCCCGAGCTCGTTAAGGCTCGAGCTCGACTCGTTAGAAAACTATTAGGCTCGAGTTCGGCTCGTTTAGATTTTATTTATTTAATTTATTTACTTTAATTACTAGTTTAATTATATTTATAATTATATTTTCTAAATTTAACATAAAATATTTGACTTAAATATATTTATCATAATTTTTATATAAAAATAATAGGTCGACACGATTAAACAATATATAAACCAATATATAAACCGCGTATTAACAAGTTAAAACACATGCTTAACCTGTTATAATGAATTAAATATATTATGTTCATATTGTAAATAAGTGGCTTCAATATCAGCAAATTCACAATTGAAATTCATTTCTCCTTCTCACGGCTTCTCCTACAAAACCCTAGTTTCTCAACTTTCCTGCCGTCGTTCCTCACAACCGTAGTTCCTACCATCACCGGCGCTCCTATGCAGGTCGTCGCCTCATTGTCGTTCATCCCCTCACCAACGCTCATACCCTAGCCATCGCTCCTCCCCTAGTCGTAGCTCCTACGATCCGCCACCGTTGTCGCCACCATCCTCTTACCAGGTATCCTTATTTAGTTATTTATATGGTGGATTTTGGAGAGGGTTACCATACGTGATATATTCTGTCTGGTGGGTTTTGGAGAGGTTTACCATTTTCATGTATAATTTTGTAAATCATCTAATCACACAATCAAGTTATACTATATAATCGTAAAATGCACTGTATCTTGATATGTTTTGTGTTTTGTTGGCTTTTCTTACTCATTGGCATGAAATTATTTTGAATCATAGAACTTGAGAGTGAATTTTGTGATAAAGGATTGATTTAAGTATTAGGAGATCTAGAAACAAGTCCAAAAAGGATTGATTTATTGCTTTGTTGCAAAAAGGAATGATTGTCTTGGCTGAATACACAACTTAGTCTAGTAATTTTTATAACTTCATCGCTCAATCAGGTAAATGTATTTACGTATATGGATCTCTTTGAGACGTATTTCTAATATTTTCTTGCTCAATATTTCAAATTGATTTTGGTATCTTAGAGTAACAAACACTTTCATTTGTTGGTGTTTCATCTCATATTAAGATGTATTTTAATCACATATCTCGATTAGTGTTGACGCTTGAATTGGGCTTCCAGATTTATTGTTTTAGAGGAGTTAGTTATCTTGCCTATATTTGTTTTTGTAGTGATTTGGTGAAGAGAAGCATAGACGTATTTAATGTTGACTAAGAACATGTTGTATTGCATATGAGCTCATGTTTTGAGGTTAATTGACTATTTTGACAAACATATATCGAGTTTTCATATATTTCTTGAATTGCATTGGAACAACTTATTGACCAACATCTTTTGTTTCTTGTTTTTACCATTGAGATTGTAGTGCTAACAGCAACTGTATCCTGTCAGCCTCAGATCCGGTACACACAGACACCATTGAAGGTTCTTTATCTAAGGAACTTGACAAATTCATTTAAGAATTAAGTATTTCTTCTTTTAGGGAAATATTTTTTAATGATCTATTTAGATAAAACAACTCAAATTCAACCATTTGCAAGTGTTTGTTGCTAATGGTTCAAACTAGATATAAACAATAATGTTGATATTTTTATGGATGCATTAGGTTGAAAGCACTGCAGGGATTGACAATGATGCTACAAGTTCAATGATGCAAAACTTTTGGGATTATGTCATGGAAACACCACCTGCAGATGATGATAGTGAAACCAGAAGGTAATCATTATTACCTCAGAAGCACATGCTGAAATGCCTGCATGTAAAGAAATGGTTTCCATGTGTAAGTTTTGATTTATGTGATAACAAATCAAAATATTTAATCTATTAATCCAATGGCTTATAAGATGATCAATTAAACATCATTTAACTTTTCTTATTTGCATATCTTGTCAAAGTATAATTGCTTGATTGTTGTCTCACAATGATCATGAAAGTATGAAACACTTGTGAACTTAAAAAAAAACCTCATTCAGTTTGAACATCCAAAAATCTAAGGTATTTGGTGGTTTTATAAGACGACATTTGTAATTATGTAGATAAAGCGAGTCCTGATGCTGTGACAACATAGCCTCTATTTTAAAGGACAATAATGGACACATGTACTTGAGATTAAAAGGGTCTTCTGATAAACCTGGTAAACATTTCCTTTTAGTTTTTGGGCAGGTGTTTTATTATATTTGAGCATGTGCATTATGTACCAATTTCTTTTTGGAAAATTACGAGAGTTGTTAAGTTATGCCATTAAAATCGGATGCAAACTTAGTTGTTAATCTTTGTTGAATTATTATATAAAAATGGATTTTAGTTGGTTTACGTTTCGTAAATAAATTACGTTTTAGGATGACTCATGTTGAATTTTTTAAAAAATATAGGACAATTATTCCTCACACATTAAAGAGAATTGTTCTTGTAGTGTATTGATAAGATGCAGTTAAGTTTAACCATATATTAATGATAAATTAAAAAAAGATTGTCCCTGTTTCAATATGATTACCTATCCCATGATGTGACAATGTTGCTAACAGGTAAATGTAATGTGCAAACTTTTCTAAATATAGAAATTCGATAATTATCATTGGACATTGTAAAAGAGAAATTTTGCAATGAGTAGAAAATGACCCTTGTTCTTGTTTACCCCACTTTTGTTGACAATTACAACTGCCAAATAAGAGGTGTCGCAACCACCATTCAGTCACTAGTTGTCCTTGTTGTCCATTATTGACCCGCTCAAATTGGCATAATTTTAAAAACTGCTAATCCTCACGATTAGTAGCTCATTTAAGGTGGTTTACAGTCTAGTTTTGGCCTTATTGCATCCCCCAATAAACCACACATGTTGCATCATATTGGCAGCTACTAATCCTTACAATTAGTAGCTAATTTAGGCTTAAACATGGCTGTATCCTGTCCCTCCAACCTATTGTCTTGAGACTAATCAACTGTCTAGTCAAACTTATCAAACAACCGGGGCTCTCTTGAAAATGTACTCCAACATGGTTTAATACTAATACCAAATATATATGTTTTGTTAAATTTGTAGATTCATGATTTGGAGGTTCAAATGGAACCTGAAAGGAGATCAAGGCTGAAGCTGAATGAAGAAATAAGAAAAGAACGACATGAACGACATAAAATACAACTACAAATGAAAGAGTTCATGAATCTTATGCAATGCCCTACTAGTTAGATGTGTTAATTTGGATATAATTTAAAACTTATGTTAGTTTTGGAGACCTATGGATGCTTTATTGTGATTAAATTTGATTTGATATTTGGCTTTGTTGTTTACCTTTAAAGCATGTTTATTTATTTGTCTGCAATGGTTTAAGCAGGAAAAATTTTCTGGGTGAATTTTGTTTCTTAATATAAAAGAAAAAAAAGAGATTTCGTCGGAATTGCGTCGAAAAAAGGAAATGTTTCGTCGGATTTGCGTCGCAAAAATAGAATTATTTCGTCGGATTTGTGTAGCAAATTGTTTTGTCGGAATTGTGTTGCAATTTATTTTTGTCGGAATTGCGTCGCAAAATGTTTCGTCGGAATCGTGTCGCAAATTATTTTGTCGGAACTGCGTCGCAAAATGTTTCGTCGGAATTGTATCGCAAATTATTTTGTCGGAAATGTGTCGCAATCTGTTTTGTCGGAATTGCGTCGGAACGATTTGCGTCGGAATTGCGTCGAAACGATTTGCGTCGGAATTGCGTCACACATGTTAAATACATGTATATCATAGTAAATAAATAAATATTAATTTGGGTCGGAAATAGGTCGGAATTTCCGATGTCTTGTATTCGTCGGAAATTTGTCACATTTTTCGTCGGAATTCTGTCGGAACTGCATTTCCGACCAAGGATTTTCCTATAACCTATTTCTGTCGCAAATCCGTCAGAAATCGTGTATTGCGACCCATTTGCTACGCAAATTGGCGTCGCAAATACGATTTTTTTCTAGTAGTGATTTACCAGCATGTTCATAACAAAAGCATATGAAGTAACATAACTTTGAGTTTGAAATGATTGCTCGTATGCAATAAGATTCCTGAAAGAAACTCCGTGGAATCTTGAATGAATAATACGGGCATTGTAAGAGTAGGCCTATTCCAAGACCAAAAAAAACATGGGAACCGATTTTGTTTTACTTCCATGCACATCAACCATGTTGGATCTTTGCTAGGTTTGAATTTGATCCCTGCTCTATCTAGGTATGTAGCCGAATGAATGATTTTGCTCATGCGTTCTTTTATAATATACCTAGCTGGAGGCATGTAACATTGATGCAGAAGGCTGAGAAGATGATCATTGGTACCAAAAGAAACATTGTCGAATTTTAGATCTGCTTTAAAGAGCTTGTTGCTCTTTAGAACTGGCTTGATAAGTTCAATAAAGGAGACATTAGAATTAAATTTCAATACAGTGCACTGAAACATTTGATCTAGAAAAAACAATGGAATTTGGTTTTCAAGCAACACCATGTCATTCATTATAGTACGGTATTGCAACTGCTTTTCAACGTATGTTTTTTTATGGTACGACACATGTTCATCGATTATGAATCCAATTATAAAACAAGCATCCAAAACCATCATTTCGGCAATTTCAGCATCAGTAAAGGTCTTTGTCCAGATATAACATCCCTTGATTTCGTTCATTACACAGTATGCCTTTTGCATGCATGATTCCAATATTTCCTCTTGTGGGGAATTGATATAAGACATTAGATTAATCAGATAACTTACTAACTGTCCTTCAAAGGCTTTCACATTCTCATCTTCTCTGTGTAGTGGTCCGATGGAGACAAGCCGAGGGTTGAAAGAACTTGGGCTGAGATCTCGCAGTACGCTGGGTGCCATGTAAATTGATGGTGGAAATTGGTGTGTATGGTTGTCTTCATTATTCACGCGATGAAGAAGACGTTTGACACTCTCCTGAATCATGCCTACGTCTTCACAAAGTATGTACAAACAACCCATCAATCAATGGATTAATAAATACGTTGTATACTTCTTGTATTCAAATTGAATGGTTTTATCTTAAATTTAGAAATAAAAAAATATATTTATACTAACAAATAATAATATAATTTAGAAACTTGTCACTATATTTTCTTTTCTTTTTTGTTTTTTCATATATCTCTCCTTTTTAAAATAACTATATTAAATAATAATTTATTCATCTATTTCTGTTAAAAATTAACTTAAATAATAATTTATTATTTTCTTTGTTAATATTTACTTTATTACTATTTCTATTGTATAATTATTAACTATTTTTCATTATTTTTTATACTTATATTAATTGTTTAATATTTATTTAATCTGGTGTAATACACGCTCCCACCAGCCACAACAAAAACACCCTTCAGTCCACTACCACTCCACAAAGCGCAAGTTCTTAGTGCAAGGTTCTGGTGTTTTTTTAATTTAGAAGTAAATGCTTTTTTCTTTGTAATTTGTATGAAATTTGACAGTTCAGTCCTTCAACTAATTTTATTGCTATTTTGGTAGCTGATTTTGTGAAATTTTGCCTTGAAACTAATTTTACTGCTATTTTGGTAGCTGATTTTGTGAAATTTTGCCTTGAAACTAAATTTTGCCCAATACCCGACTAACCGGGGAACGGGTAAATCGCGGAAGCAAGCACCCGGGTCGGTGGTCTTGTGAAGAAAATGTCACCCTCATGATTAGGACCTCAAGATTGAGGCTCCAACATCCTTACCACTAGGTTATCTCCACAAGGTTATTTAGTTTTCGCCCTCAAGCTCAACGTCATTGCTTTGAGGATTAAAATTTCAAAAGGCTTGGAACGTTTAAGGGTCTTGATTTGCAGATTGATTCAAAAGGCTTGGAAAGGTTTCAGTACTTTATTCGGTTAGCTAGGTAAACTAAGCTATCTCCACAAGATTTGTCAATTTAGTCCTTAAACTAATTTTGCAGACATTTTAATAACTTTTTTTTTTCAAAATCTTGAGTCTAATGGCGTTTTTGTTTGATGCCCAAATTGTGTAAATTAATTCAGTTAGGTTGTTTGGTAGCATCTTAATAGTTCTTAAGAATAGTTATTAAGAAACTACCTCTTAATTGTTTATATTATTTTGATGGTTAAAAGGTAAACTTAAGTTTGAATAGTTAAAATGTTACCTCTTACACCTTTTAACCATTCGGATTTTAGGTTAACTCTTAATAATTAAGATGTTATGATCCATTAAATGATAGTCTCTTAATGATCATTAAGAGGCTACGAAGCAACCCATTATTTTTAATATCTAACTTTTTAATGTCTAAGTTTAATTTTTATAATTAATTAAAGTTTTCTTTTAATCCTTTATTTTTATAAGTTTTTATTTTATATTTTTCTTACTTTATTTTTTAAGTTTTTTATTATTATATTTTAGGTGTCGCTCTTTCTTTGTTTTATTTTGTTTCTTTTATACATCGGTTCCTTTATTAAAGTAATTCTAATTGTCTGGCTCTTAAAATTTAATGGTTTAGCTTATCAACTTTATAAGTTTTATTTTAACCCACTAAGATTTTAGAATTTTTGTTTATTCCTATAATTAATATCAAACAGTTTTGTGTTTAAGTCCTAATAATCCCCTCAAATGTTTAGAATTGGATGTTTATCCTCACACTTATTATCAAGACTTTTATGTCTAAATCCTGAACTTTTATGTTGTTTAACTGAATTGATATCAAACTTTTTGGTTTTACTTTTAAACCTTTACATTTCATCTCTATACTTTGCAGAACGTCACTTTAACTCTTCTCACGTGTTCGGAGTTTGAAGTTTATCCATGTACATAATATTAAAACTTTTATGTTTCGCTCTTAAATGTTTATATTTTATTCCTAAACTTTATAAAACGTTACTTTGACTCTCCTTAGGTATTTTTAATTTGAATTTTATCTCTACATTAAATGTCAATACTTTTAAGTTTTACTTCTAAACGTTGTAGGTTTTATCTAAGTTTATACATAGTATCCATAAGCTTTGTAAAATGCTTTTTTGCACAAGTTTTTAGCTGATTTATGTATTAACGTAAGTTTCATTAGGAAATGAGTTATTAAGTTAGGTCATATATAATATATTTTCATTCAACATTATAAATTCGAATTATTATATTTTTGACGCCATCGTAACATATTACTAGTTTCATTGAATTATGAATTAGGTGTGTTCAAAATAACTGAAAACCGTTTAAAACCGTAATCCAAACCGTATTCGTAACATAATAAATCAAATCAATTTAAAAATTCGGTTTTCGGTTCGGTTCTAAACCGTATCTGAATTACAGATTCGGTTTTCGGGTCGGTTTATGGTTCCAATATTTTTTGGAATTCGGTTTATTCGGTTACTTGTTTTTAAACCGAATTACTATTTAAATATATTATTATTTTTTATTTATTATGCCATCTACCTTAATTTCTTTAAACCCTCGTTCACCCCCACCGCCCACCGTCCTTGATTTCTTTCAAACCCATCTCCTCCGCCAACCTCCTCACCCCCACCGTCCAACGCCCCACGAAGGCACCGATTTGATACTAGAACTGTATCTCTCGTCTTCATTTCATTCGACCCCCTCACTGCCACTGGCCACCGCCCCACGTAGGCACCGAATAGCATCACAGGTAATTTCATCACCGTTCTGGATCTGGATCTGTGCGCGTCGTACAACCACAACTTCAATTCAAGGTTTATCGTTCTCTCTCTCTGATTTCTAGCCATTTTGATCATCTGGTATGTGCATCTAAAGAGCATCACAGGTAATTCATCACCGTTCTGTTGAACCAGTGGGTTTGGTTTCCAGATATTGCTTCAGCACATGTGTTACTAACGATTCAAGACGATATCAGGTTAGGTTTTGGTTTGATTTCTCCAATAGGTCTTTCTCTAATATAGGGTTTTTTTTGTTTAGACTTGATTTTGTATGGTTTGTTACAATCTTTAAGTCAATTACATATAAATTAGGTAGTTTTATACTTTTAGTGCTTTGAAATATTGTAATTTAATAAATTAGGTAGTTTTATACTTGTATTATTTTTCGAATTAAGCACTCCAGACATGATAAATTGAAAAAAATTCTCATTTAGATCGAATACGGTTGAAACCGGTTTAAGACGGTTTGTTCGTTTCTTAACCGAATCCGAATCAAATTGAATACGGTTGAATTCAGTCCGGTTTACCATATCTCGAATACGGATCTGTTCAATTTACGGTTGGGCTAAAAAAAATTTCAAAACCGTTCAAAATGAACCGAATAAACCGTTTAAACCGCAAACCGAACTGTTAAACATCTCGTCAATTTTTGTTTACAGTTGTCATCTGCGGCCTTTATATGAATTGCCGATAACTGTTTTTGAAGAGACGTGCAATGCAACGGTTTATTATTTACATTAATTACATACTTAACATATTAATTTACATGATTTACATAATTAACATATTTTTTTATGCGACAGATCATAGTTCGGATCATGGTTTGGGTCATGGGTCGGGTCATTTTTCGAGTCATGGGTCAGGTAATTGTTTGAGTCATGGTTCAGATCTTGGTTTGGTCATGGGTTTGGTTATGGGTCGGGATGGCTCACGCCATGGTTCAGGTCATGGGTCGAATCATGGTGTCTAATCATTGTTCGCGTCATGGTTCGTGTAATGGGTCAGGTCAAGGATCGGGTCGATTTTGGTCATGGGTTGGGTCATGATTTTAGACATGGGTTGGATCATTCTTTCAAGAGAATGAATGAAAAAAACTCTCATACTTAAAAGAATGAAAATCATCAAAAGTGAATGAACCACATATTCCTTATGGAATAGTACATTCTATTCCTATGTGGTAACCAAACACGTTTCTTTTCATTCTAACATATTGACTTATTACATTCTGCCATTCATTAAAGCATACCAAACGCTATCTAAGTGTTTGAAAGTTTAATTAGACAGGTAATGTAGCTTATAAACATAAAGGTTATAAACATTTTTAGTATGTGACTCTGTAGCTTATGAAAGTTGAATTGGAGAAAAAAGCTAGTATTTAAGTTAAAATTATCGAATTTCTTATAAGATTGTATTTTATACTTTTTGATTATCGAAAAGTTTTTTATATGTTTAAGTTGAATATAATATATATATAGGGAATGGATCAAATGCTAACCCTCATTTATGGCACTAACCCATTAACCCTACCATATTGAATGATCAAATTATAAGATGCTAATCTAATGGTTGATATTAAACTATAATATAATAATGTAATTGATTTGAAAGAAAAGGGAATAAGGGTATTAATGTAATTTGATATATTAAATACTTTACCCCATCTTTTTTTATACATCCATAACTTTTTTATACTATAATATTTTTTTATAAAAATTGCACCATTTTACTCGTCTTTTTTTTCTCTTCACTACTACAAAACTAGTCAATTGCTACCAAAATTTGCCACCAAAATAAATGGTAGCAAATATTGTGACCAATTTCTCACCAAATTTAAATTAATAGTTTTTGCTATTAAATGGTAGCTAAGTGGTGGGGAATTTTAGGAGTATTAAATTTAGATTGTAAAAACATAATTTCTTAAATTTACCCACTGTTTTAGTGGTGGCAAAATTAAAAAAAAAATAAGCATCAAATAATTTCCCCCTAAATCACAGATCCTCTCGATCTGATCCTCTCAAGTATTTTAACCCTAAATCCCAAAGTGTATTTTGTATTCATCTCACTGGCAAACACAGGTCCTCTCGGCCGGCGAACACAGATCCTCTCAAACTACGATTCCCTCTCAGGCTGTGACTTCGGAAACCGCCGTTCCTTTCCTCTCCGCTGGCGACTTCAGAATTGCACTTCCTTTCCTCTCCGCCGGCGCTTAACTCGATCTGATCCACCCTTCCTTCTCTGTCGGCTACAACACAAAATCCACATAAATACAAATTTTGAGGAGGTCATAGCATTCAGAGAACATATCAAATCAACAACGATTAGGTAATGGTTTCATGTAAAAGATAAAGTGGTGAGCACGTTCATATAATTTTCTATTCATATTAAGAAGCTTCATGCTCGTTATTCGATTTCGTGGATCCCTAAACTAGGTTCTTTGATTATTTTGGATGTCCAATTCTATGATTTGTTCTTCATATGATTGCTATTATGAATTCATGAGTGAATTCAGTTGATAATGATATGATAATTAAGTATAATATTAACCTAATAAAAGAATAGCACTATTAATCGTTGGTGGCAGGGCGTTTGTTGAGAAGAATTACAAGGTCGGGCGGTACGCAAGGCACGTTGGTAGCGGTGTTCTGCTTTACCTCGCTGCTGTTCTAGAGTACCTTTTTGTTGAGGTAATTCAAAAAAATCTAGGTTTTATTTCATCACTTATAGTAAAAATCATCTAAACGATTACTCATATGTTTGTTGTATGTTTAACAAAATGTTGATTAATTAGCCAATCGATGTTTGGAATCTGTATCAAATGATGCATATATTACATTGATTTAGGTTATAAGTTGATAAAATGTTTGTATGAACATAATCTTATTTCTTCCTAATTATCATTTCAGGAAATTTGAATCAATCAGCAACAGTTGATTTAGTTATTCGATTACAAATTTATATGCTAGATTTCAAATAAAATGTTGCTGGATCAGCCAATAAAGTTGATAATTTTGGTCTCATTGATATTCGGGACATAAATCAAATGATCGATAAATTTAAGATTAATAATAGAAGCAATAATCATATAAACCTAATCATTTGTTGCTTTCCAACAACAGTAATAGGACATTTGAATCATTTATAGTTAAAGTTAATCAACTATAGTATACTTAATAGATTTTTGAAAAAACAGTCTTATATCAACCGATATATCATATTCCTTTGCACTCATTGTCTATTGATGTTGTGAATCTAATCAACTGATCCATAAATTCCATTGATTATAGATTAATAATCAAAACATATTCATTGTTGCTTTCCAATTACATCATTTAGGATAATTGAATCAATAATTTGAAGACAATAATTAATTTTGAGATTCATCTATGTGTGATTTTGAAATTGAAATTGAGATTGAAATTTGGTTTTAAATTGGTTGGTAATGATGCAAGAGATAACAAGATGATCAGAATCATACCAAGGCATGTTTTGTTGGCTATTGAAAATGATGATGAACTTCAAAAGCTTTTATCCGGTGTGACTATTGCTCATGATGATGTTCTTTTGAGCATCACCCTAGTAATTCTATGAAAAAAAGGCTCCTGACAAGGCTGCAAAGGAACCTAAATCACCATCGAAACCAGCTAAATCACCAAAGAAGGCATAGTTGATGATGAAAAGAGCGTTGGTATGTATTTATCTTATCGTAGTTATGTAGAGTGAATGTAATATAGGATGTTTTTAGGGTTGACACATGTCCTTTGATGTTTTTGCTAACCCTTTGATGTTATTCACAAAGACAAGCAAAAAGAACGATAAATTCTTCATGTCTATTAAGAGAGCTTTTTGATTATAGTAAATATAAAATTCCCTTATAACCATTTCCTTTGACTTTTGTATTATTCTTATGACCATTTTATTAGTTAAAGCTTATATATTGATGAATTTTATTAATAATGCAGAGTATGTGATGCATTAGCATGTGCGACATGTCTATTTCATGCTTAATAATACTTGCTGCTCTGACTAGCATTTTCTATTTAGTTTTTATAATTCTTAATTGTGTTTTGCTATAACGTCAAGGCGTGACCACACTTGATCAGAGAGCCAATAACTTTGATCTTATGTATGAACAAGTTAAGGCTCTGAAAGATGGTATTGTTGTTGAAAAGCCTATTTATAACCATGTTAGTGGGCTTTTGGACCCTTCAGAGCTCATCAAGCCACCTAAAATCCTTGTTATTGAAGGTTTGCACCCAATGTAAGTTCAATTCTGCTCATATTATCTTATATTCTTATATTTGCATGTTAAGGTTAGTTGTTGTGACTAAAATCAAAGATTTGAGACAAACAAAACATACATAGTGAAATCTAACTTAAGTGTAGGGTCTGGTGAGAATGAGATAAGGGTAAACCTTACCCCTATCCCATTTAAACAATATCATAACATACACGAAAAACCAATAGCATAATACTGGAAAAAGATCCCATATCCAATAAACTTCATGGCATAGAATTATGATTTGGTTATATAATATATGTTTCCAACATATGTAGGTATGATCAGAGAGTAAGAGCCCTCTTGGACTTCAGTATCTACTTGGACATCAGCAATGATGTAAAATTTGCCTGGAAAATTCAGGTGCTGTTAAATTTCTGGATTATGAGTTTTATCAAGTTTGAGTCCTCAAATTATTATTCTAATCTGTGTATCTTTCCTATTTAGGTTAGCATATATCTCTATGCAACTGAAAAAAACAGTTAACTTAAAAAAAAAAAGAAAAAAGGAATGATGATGACAAAGGATTAGAAGGCAAATTGTGTAACGGGTATATATAACTGGTATGGTTGGGTCAAGTTAACCCAAAACACTTTTTCTTTATAAAATTAATTTATTTTAACAGCTAGTGTCAAATATCAAATATAATCTAGTTCTTTTATTATATCATTTAGGAGACTTTAAACATATAATACACACTTGGGACATATTTTGACCCCTTCCTCTTTAGCAACCTTTTTTAACCCATTTGACCCGGTAGAGACTTTACTCATGCCAACCCATTTATGATTTTAGGTAAATGGGTCAAAACTGCTACCATTAACTAGAGAATATTGGATAGGTACCATGACATGAGACACAATGACTAATTGCCTAAAATGTTTTTATAATTTGCAGAGGGACTTGGCAGAAAGAGGACACAACCTTAAAAGTATCAAAGCTAGTATTGAGGCCAGAAAGCCAGATTTTGATGCTTATATTGGTAACCTAATTTCCTGCAAAACTTGCACTCTGTCAATTGTAATTCATTTTCTATAACGTCATGGCGGAATTTCTAAATGCGTTTTGCTCAATTTGACTCATAACAAAATTTTATTGGTTGTTTGGTAGAACGAAAAGTTTGAATGAGATTATCAAGGAGATTTTGAAGGAAAAAGAAGAAAAAGAAAGATTAAATGGAGTTATTGCGGAGTTAGAGGCAGAAAAGGAAAACACAAAGCAAAAAATGATGCTATGAGCAATCGGATGTCAAAAATTGAAAATATGTTGAAAACTTTGATCCGAAAATAGATTATAAAACACTTTTAATTTGATTGTTTAGACTTTTATTATCTTTGGATTGTTTGTATTTTGTTTGATGTTTAATCTATTACTCATACTCGAGAAATTATGTTTACAATTATATTTTGTTTGGCATGTGAAATGAAATGATATTTAGAAATTTATATAAATCTATGTTTTGAGACATGACATGTGGAATGAAATGATATTTAGAAATTTATATAAATCTAAGTTTTAAGACATGACATGTGGAATGAAATGATGAGAGGTGGTTCAGGTGGTTTTATGGTAGGAAAAATGATTATATGGCGTTTTAGTGGCAAAATGGTGGCAACTATGTTTGAAGTTGGTGGGAAAATGGTAGCTCTTGTAAAATATGCGCAACAATTAATATGGTGGCAAAATGATAACAACTAATATGGTGGCAAAATGGTAGCAACCAATATGGTGGCAAAATGGTAGCAGTCAATATGGTGGCAAAATGGTAGCAAATATTTTGACCTTTTTTTGGTGGCAACATTCTGGTAGCAAAATATATAACGGTTGCAAAATCGTGGCAATAGGTCATTTGCCACCAGTGTTTTTCCCACCGCCTTAATGGTTGCAAATTGGTCTCAGAAAGGCAATTGCCACCATTTTGCAACCATAATTCCGGTAGCAATTCCCTTGTTTTGTAGTAGTGCTTTAATTCCGTTATAGTCTTGACTAGGTTTTTTTTATTTTTTTTCGGATGTTCGTATTTACACCAATGTAACAAGTATAAAACTAACAAATTATTTGTAACAAGTTGTAATGAATTTGGGTTTACATTGTTGTATAATAAATAGGGGTTAAGTTTAAGAGTGTAAACGAGCCAAGCCGATCCTGAACTCGTTAATTACGTTATATTCTTGACTAGGTTTTTTATTTTTTCTGGATGCTCGTTAATTACGGTATATTCTTGATTTTGTAACGAATTTTGGTTTTTAAAGTACTAAAATGTATTTACAATCTTGTAAATATAATTTTTAAATTATGAAAATGTATTTACAATCTTGTAGATATAACGAATTTTGGTTTTATCAACAAAATGTTATATTATTTTTTTAAAGTATTAAAACATATTACAATCTAGTATATATAACGAATTTTAGTTTTTATCAACAAAATGTTATAGTATTTTTTTAAAGTATTAAAATCTATTTACAATCTTGTAGATATAACGAATTTTGGTTTTTATCAACAAAATGTTATATTATTTTTTTTAAGTATTAAAATATATTTACAATCTTGTAGATATAATTTTTTTAAAGTATTAAAACGTATTTACAATCTTGTATATATAACGAATTTTGGTTTTTATCAACAAAATGTTCTATTATTTTTTTTAAAGTATTAAAATGTCTTTACAATCTTGTAGATATAATTTTTTTAAAGTATTAAAACGTATTTACAATCTTGTATATATAACGAATTTTGGTTTTTATCAACAAAATATTGTATTATTTTTTTTTAAAGTATTAAAATGTCTTTACAATCTTGTAGATATAATTTTTTTAAAGTATTAAAACGTATTTACAATCTAGTAGATATAACGAATTTTTGAGCATCCGGAAAAAATAAAAAAACCTAGTCAAGAATATAACGTAATTAACTAGCTCGGGATCGGCTTGGGTCGTTTACACTCTTAAACGTAAACCGTATTTATTCTACAACAATGTAAACCGAAATTCGTTACAACTCGTTACAAATAATTTGTTATTTTTATACTTGTTACAAAATGTTATATTATTTTTTTTAAGTATTAAAATATATTTACAATCTTGTAGATATAATTTTTTTAAAGTATTAAAACGTATTTACAATCTTGTATATATAACGAATTTTGGTTTTTATCAACAAAATGTTCTATTATTTTTTTTAAAGTATTAAAATGTCTTTACAATCTTGTAGATATAATTTTTTTTAAAGTATTAAAACGTATTTACAATCTAGTAGATATAACGAATTTTTGAGCATCCGGAAAAAAAAAACCTAGTCAAGAATATAACGTAATTAACTAGCTCGGGATCGGCTTGGGTCGTTTACACTCTTAGACGTAAACCGTATTTATTCTACAACAATGTAAACCGAAATTCGTTACAACTCGTTACAAATAATTTGTTATTTTTATACTTGTTACAAAATGTTATATTATTTTTTTTAAGTATTAAAATATATTTACAATCTTGTAGATATAATTTTTTTTAAAGTATTAAAACGTATTTACAATCTTGTATATATAACGAATTTTGGTTTTTATCAACAAAATGTTCTATTATTTTTTTTAAATAAAAAAATAAAAAAAACCTAGTCAAGACTATAACGGAATTAAAGAGAAAAATAAGACGAGTAAAATGGTGCAATTTTTATAAAAAAATATTATAGTATAAAAAAGTTTAAGAGTGTAAACGAGTTGTAACGAATTATTTGTAACAAATTATTTGTAAAACTAACAAATTATTTGTAACGAGTTGTAACGAGTTGTAACGAATTATTTGGGTTTTTATCAACAAAATGTTGTATTATTTTTTTAAAGTATTAAAATGTCTTTACAATCTTGTAGATATAATTTTTTTAAAGTATTAAAACGTATTTACAATCTAGTAGATATAACGAATTTTTGAGCATCTGGAAAAAATAAAAAAACCTAGTCAAGAATATAACGTAATTAACTAGCTCGGGATCGGCTTGGGTTGTTTACACTCTTAAACGTAAACCCTATTTATTCTACAACAATGTAAACCGAAATTCGTTACAACTCGTTACAAATAATTTGTAATTTTTATACTTGTTACATTGGTGTAAATGCGAACATACGAAAAAAAATAAAAAAACCTAGTCAAGACTATAACGGAATTAAAGAGAAAAATAAGACGAGTAAAATGGTGCAATTTTTATAAAAAAATATTATAGCATAAAAAAGTTTAAGAGTGTAAACGAGTTGTAACGAATTATTTGTAACGAATTATTTGTAAAACTAACAAATTATTTGTAACGAGTTGTAACGAATTATTTGGGTTTTTATCAACAAAATGTTATACTATTTTTTTTAAAGTATTAAAATGTATTTACAATCTTGTAAATATATTTTTTTTTATAGTATTAAAATGAATTTACAATTTTGTAGATATAACGAATTTTTGAGTATCCGGAAAAAATAAAAAAACCTAGTCAAGAATATAACGTAATTAACTAGCTCGGGATCGGCTTGGGTCGTTTACACTCTTAAACGTAAACCCTATTTATTCTACAACAATGTAAACCGAAATTCGTTACAACTCGTTACAAATAATTTGTTATTTTTATACTTGTTACATTGGTGTAAATACGAACATACGAAAAAAAATAAAAAACCTAGTCAAGACTATAACGGAATTAAAGAGAAAAATAAGACGATTAAAATGGTGCAATTTTTATAAAAAAATATTATAGCATAAAAAAGTTATGGATGTATAAAAAAAGAGGGGGTAAAGTATTTAATATAACAAATTACTACTTTACCCTTATCAAATAATAATAGAAAAAGCCATGTGTTTATTTATGATTGGATAATGAGGGTTAATGGGTTAGTGCCATAAATGAGGGTTAGCATTTGAACCCAATCCTATATATATATATATACATGTGTGTGTGAGGGGAGACAAAAGTAAAATTACTTAGTTTGTGAATATAACATTAAAAGTATTGAGATGATCAACTTCAAATA
Organism: Mikania micrantha; assembly: GCA_009363875.1. Taxonomy (NCBI): domain Eukaryota; kingdom Viridiplantae; phylum Streptophyta; class Magnoliopsida; order Asterales; family Asteraceae; genus Mikania; species Mikania micrantha. The sequence goes on from SZYD01001863.1 coordinate 23,348, forward strand.
ATAAATTTGAGTCGGAGACTCCTTTGAAATAACCTCTCTATCTCAACTGAGATATGGATAATGTTTGTCTTTATTCTTCCCCTCAGACTTTAGTGAAAAGTAGAAATGTATAAGGTAAGTGTGTTTGTTTGTTTGTTGTATGTATCATTTTGTCTTTCTATGTGGGTGAACTTGACGTTCATCATCACTTAGGTGATTATGCATTAGTTTTATATTTACCTTTTTTATTCCCTCTTTATAGCCAAAGTTGCAAAGCACACACAAGTGGAAAGGGTTTACTTTGATTGGAAAAAAAAATTGCATTGTACTAAAACAAAACAGGTTAACTAATTTAATTTAATAAAATTTAAATTTTATAAATATATTAAATTTACAAGTTCAAGCAATTTACAACCACCTTTAGTCTTTTTTACAACTCTATTAATACCAGGGCGGTGCTTTGAGGGGGGACCGGCCCCCTCTTATACATTTTTTGATACGTAGTGTAAAATTTTTAAAAAATTTTTATTTCGCCCCCTGGAAAAAAAAATCGCACCCCTTGAAAAAAAACATATAGAACTGATTCGATTAAACCTATAATTCTATAAACCAAACAAATTTATGGGTTAGAACTTAGAGCCCAAGTGATTAAATACAATTAATGAATTAAGCCCAAGTTGCTTTGAGATCCAACCCAACCTAATTGCCTAAACTAAAGTTCTATGTGTTTAGTGAAGCTAAAAGAAAAATAAAAGATTGCCGCCCGCCCTCCGCCCCTACGCCCTGCGGCCTGCTTCTTCCTTCTTGCGTGAAGCCGTGAACTAGGTAACGAATTCAGCCTCTCACTTGTTGTTACTTGCTTTGATTAAGTATTTAAGTTGTTTACTTGTTGTTACTTTTACTTTGTTAGTGAATCTAAACATTTAGGGTTTTGATTTTTGTTCAAATTTTTTAAAGAATTGTTGGTATAAATGGGGAAAGGGAAAACTATTGAATCATTTTTTTTAAAAAACAAGTTGTTGATGAAGAGAGAGATAAGGCTCGTCAAGAGAAACAAAAACGTCAAAGATGTTCAACTAGTGAGCCGGATCATCCGGTTAATGAAGTGAATCTTAATCATGGTATTCCAAATGGTAATGAAGTGGTTGTTAAGAATTTAGAAAGAGATCCGGCTAAACGAATACAATTTAGGTCTTTGTTTGTTCTAAAAAAATCTACTTCTTATTGTTTGACCCGACCCGACCCGAATCGCCAACCCGAACATTTAACCTAAGATATACCGTGTTAGCGTTAGGGAAACAAATTTTAAATGTTGCAAAGTTTCGCCCCCTAGACTTTTGGTCGAGCTCCGCCACTGATTAATACTATCCGTTTAACTTGCTTAAAACCCTTTTTCAACGTGGCGACCCATTTTGATATGCCAAACTGTTTAGTTGATAGGTTTTAACACGAATAAATATTTAATAGTTAATCGATTTCACGCGTCAACCCACCAAGCCTACGTACTCTTACGGTAGATATTTTTCTTTCAGTTAGCTTATCACATTCAATATGAGAAAATACAAGCCAAAAATAAGAAAATATGTTAAACACACCCATTTTAACCAAAAAAACCCAAAAATCATAAATGCGTGGAATTAACGAAATATAACCAATATGAATTACTATTATCACTAATGATTTTGATTGTTTTTAGATAGTAAGTGATGTACTTTACAACTAAAGTTATATGTTCAAATTTTACGGACGTAAGTTGTGATGATCTTATTCTTAAAAATCTAACTTTAAAAAAGATAAAATTATCGATCACATACCAGATATCGAATAGCAAATGAGGTCGGGAATACGATGGCGTTGATCAGCTGAGTCTCGACTATTGAGAGGAGACTTGGAGATATAAGAGTTGGGAGTATATGCAAGTCTTTGGAGACAATTCATCTTTTGGGTGGCCAACGTTTAAAGTTCCACAATTTGGACTTAGGAGAGCCCACATTTCAACTTCACAACTTAATATCCACATGGAGATGGAAGATTTAAATTAGACTTCCACAAACCGGTTTATTTTTTCAAACCGGTTCGGGTTAAAAACCAGTCCGGTTTGGGTAGTGTAAGGTAAAACCAGTTCGATTTAGAAACCGGTTTGAAATAAGGGGATGCTGAACCTATAGGAACCGGTTTGGAGAGTTTGAACCGGTTTGGAGGGGTTTGTAAAACGGTTTTAACGGCAAAATCCCGAACCTATGCCAAACCGGAGGTTCAGACCGGTTTGGCAGGAACCGGTTTTTTGAACTGAACAGAGTTTATATGTGCACCTCTAATTAAAATTTTTATATCATACGCAGAAGATTTCCATTAATAAATACCGACTAAAGAAAATAAATGTTTTAGATAAAACATGACGAGTGGAAATTTCCTAATGAATTTGTATGACCGCAATACGGAATAATGTATCATCACCATCATCCAGTTGACCCTAAATAAAGTCTCCAAGAGTGTATTTAATGAGACCAAAAGTAAAAATGCCTAAAAAAAGAGTAAAATAAAAAAGGTATAGGATAAAGGGTTACCTCTTTCGGGATGATATATGAACCAAGAGGAAGAAGACCTTTTACACATTTCTTATCACAATCCACTACAAAAAGACTAATACAACCCGTCAAGTATTTTTTTCAGACGACATTTTGTCGTCGGAATAAAATGCATCCCACGACAACATATCATTGATGCAAGTCTTGACATATTTTTTGATGGTCTATAAGCAAAATGACAACGTTATTGTACGCCATTTCCCGATGAACTGCAACTCCTAAAAATGACAATGTCTATAAGCAAAACAACAACGTTAATTTTCTTCCTTTTTTTTCTCTTTTTTTTATGCATTGTTGACGTATGGCAAATTACCCTAAAAATGATCTACAACTTTTTTTCCTCATTCTGCACTAACACTCTTTACACTCAGACTCTCTCTCGAATTAATCAAATTCTCCCCAAAAACAGCTTCATTCACTGTCATCCTCCACCAATATTGTTTGCTGTCATTGGTGTCTTCTTTAAACAGTAAGCAAACATGTTCTTATTTTTTATATTTTTTACGCAAATTAATGATATTTGATTAAATAAACTAAATGTAGGTGTTTATGGTTGAAGTAATTTGAATAAATAAATTTATTTCAACATCTCGTCTTTGAAGCAATTTTAAGAAAAAAATTGAAGGTATTATTTAAATACATGTTTAGTTTGGTTATATATACGTGTGCGTATAAAATTTGTGTTCTTAGTATTAGTGAATAATTATTGTAAAATGTCATTTTAATCGCTATGATTTGACAACTTTTGTCATTTTAGTCCAGTAGTTTAAATTTTGTCATTTTGGTTATTATGATATCATTTTATTGTCATTTTGGTCATTATGGTTTTTATTTTATTGTTATTTTAGTCCAATTAAATTTAAACTTTTGGACTAAAATGACAAAACTGACAAAACCACATGGACAAAAAAATTATATATATATAGGATTGAGATCAAATAATAACTCACTCTTAAATAATAACCCAGATAACTTTGCCAAGAAGAAGCCAAATCTTGGATTTTTTTTTGAACATCATTGTAACACATTTAGAACACTATGTTCTTTTATGAGTTTGCGAGAATTCATCACCGTTTGAGAGTTTACATCGTTGTAACTTTTGTGCCTAAAACAATTACAGTGCTGTAAATCAAAAACTTACAATGATGATATCTCTTAAACGGTGATGAATTTTCACAAACTCATAAAAGAACATAGTGTTCTAAATGTGTTACAATGATGTTCAAAAAAAATTCAAGATTTGACTTCATCTTGACAAAGTTATCTGGGTTATTGCTTTAAGAGTGGTTATTATTTGAACAATTTCTTATATATATATATATATATATATATATATATATATATATATATATCGTATTGCTTAATAGAGGGGAAAAAAAGAATATGCCCAAATGTGTTGGGAATCAGGGGTGAACCGACTGACGAACAAGAGTGTTTGAATGCGTCCTTGACAATAGACGTCATTGGAGCCTAGTTGATGTGCAAAAAGTCATAAATGTCAAATTTTCAATTACAAATGTATGAAATGAAAAAATGATCCGCCAAATGAATGGAAATATGTAACTTAGTGTGATTTTCAACCCGATAATGAAAATAAAAGGAGTAATTGGGTTATGAAACTCACCTATGATGATGAGTAGCACCAACACACTTAAAAAATTGTTGCGATGTCAAATACTTACCATATAGGTTATAAACATTTGCTTGTTGCCTTCATTAATGGTAAATGTGATTTAATTAGGCTAACCATAAACAATAGAGGTTATAAACATGTACTTGTTGCCTCCATTTATGGTAAATATAGTCTGAACCATAGTTAGAGCAAATAAGATGCTTCCAACAAATAGAGCAATGATATTCCATGGACTACTGAAATAAGTCCTTCTCATCCAAGTTATATGTTTTGGCCCGTAATTATTTGAATACTTGTCCAATGTTTTCCACTGTTGAGTGTAAAACGAGTCTACAACATAAACATGTTTGCATATGTTGTTGATCATATTAGCAGCTTCTTCGTTTGAACCCATAATGTTGACGAGTACTTTAGAATCTACCAACTTGGCAACATCATCTTCAGTATTTACTAGTATATCCATTACAAAAGCATATGATGTGATATACTTACGAGTTTGTTTCGACTCTAGCTCGTAGGCAATTAGATTCCTTAAAATCAACTCGGTGGAATCATGAACATTTAATACTGGCATTCTAAGAGTACACTTACACCATGACCAAAGAAAACATGGGAATTCCATTTCCATCCCCAACACCCATGTTTTACTTCGGTTAGGTTTGAACTTCACCCCTGCCTTGTCTAGATCAATAGCAGAACGGTTTCTTGTGCTTAAAGAACCTTTTGGAATAGTGTCATCTTTCTGAGGTTTGTAACATTCATGTAGAAGGCTAAGAATATGATGAGTATCATTGATGGAGATGTTTTCGACAATACCTAAACCTGCATCTGAATCAAAAAGGTTGAGGAACAATAGAACTGGAACCATAAATGTAACAAGAGACATGTCCGGATCAAGTTCCGCTATGGTATTTCATCGAGAAAAAAGAAAGGGATCTGATTTTCTAATAGCACCAAGTCACAAACTACATCTCCTAATTGAAATATGTATTCTGAATTTGATTCTGACCAAGATATTAAAACCTGGAGAATGAATCCAAGTATGAAACAAGCATCCATAACCATCATTTCGGCAAATTCAACATCATCGTATGTCTTTGTCAAAACATAACATGCCTTGATTTTTTCCATCGAAGCGTACACCTTATGCATGCATGAATTCATTATAGTCTCTTGTGGGGAAGGCATACAAGTCATTAGATTAATCAGATAAGTAGCTTTCTGCCTTTCGAACGCCTGCACGTTCTCATCGTCTCTGTGCAGAGGTCCAATAGAGACCACCCGAGGGCTGAAAGACTGTGGGCTCACGTCTCGTAATGTATGAGGAGCCATGTGAATCGATGGTGTAATTTGTTCATTGAGGCTTCTACACGATGTATAAAACGTTGGACTCTCTCTTGAATCATGTTTTCCATGTCTCCAAGCTCCAAATCTTTATTTTCCGTACGGAAGGTTTTTGCTCTGATCTGCATGTATAATAACACATCAAATTATTGAGATAAAGTCAAAGGGATTATTGAATAATGTGTAATATGTCAAATGAAAACTGATGCATATAAGAAAACTTGATAAAATACGTGCTAGATATGTGACGTCCTGGTCCTATACTCTTACTATATTCATAAGTATCACTTGTTAGCAAGTTAAAAATTACCTTAAGTAATAGAGATTTATATTTATATTTATTGCTATTCTGATTTTAAATTAATTACCCCAAGGAAATTAGTGTCATAAGTAATTGGATCAAACATTCAAACTAACAACAAACACAACAATTTTGTGGAAATTTTACGAATAAAATATTTTAAACATTATCTTAATCTAAAATATACTTATACTAAAACTATGACTTGCTCCACAATTTAATTTACTTGACTCTAACAATAATTACGAATAAAATATTTTAAACATTATCTTAATCTAAAATATACTTCAAATACAAATTAAGTAATCATCATGTCGTTCATTCTTGTAACATCCTAGGCAATCCCACATCGGCCGTGAATAGGAGAGATTCATGTCTCATAAGTAACGATCCGCCTCTTACATCACCAACGCGTTTTCGGCTTTGCTGGCTGTGGAGCACATGAAAACTCCACAGTTAAGCGTGCTTGGATTGCAGCAATCCAGGGATGGGTGACCTCTGTGGGAAGTTTTCACCCGGCAACCGAAGGCAAAACCGTGAGCTCCGAGTGGGCAAAGCGGACAATATTGGTGGTAGACGGGGCCGGATGTTACAGAATGGTATCAGAGACACTTCTGTTCTACACAGGATGGTGGGGCAAACCTCATCAAGGACGATGAGTCTTTAGGGAGGTGTATGTAACATCCTAGGCAATCCTACATCAGCCGTGAACAGGAGAGATTCTTGTCTCATAAGTAACGATTCGCCTATCACCAACGCGTTTTCGGCTTAGTTGGCTGTGGAGCACATGAAAACACCACAGTTAAGCGTGCTTAGATTGCAGCAATTGAGGGATGGGTGACCTTCGTGGGAAGTTTTCACCCGGGCAACCGAAGGCAAAACCGTGAGCTCCTAGTGGGCAAAGCGGACAATATTGGTAGTAAACAGAGCCGAATGTTAATTCTCCCCTTTAATATTGATAATGGCATGCTACCTTTTCAAAACAATGTTGGCTCGCCCTCTTGAGCCAAATTTATCACCTCTTCCTTTTGATTGGGACACTCAGATGCATAATGCTCAAAGTCATTGCCATTAAAACATCTCACTTTAGTTTTGTCCCAATTTCTACCTTCTTTTGAAAACCGACCACCTCGACCTCTTCCATTACGGTGACCCCTTCCATGATTATTTTGATTCGACAAGCCACACCCATAATATTCATAATTGACCTCATCTTTCTTTGAAATCTCTTAGACCATCAGATTTAGTTTTGTTCCCTTCAAATAAATGTTCTCCCTCTTGTACTTCCGACATAGAAAAAACAATCCTGGACTTTTTTGGAAATCTCATCACACTTGTGATTAACTCTGAGTCAAATGATCTTGCCACTTGCATGTTTAATATTATAAAGACTAATAAAGGCTGATGCTCACCAAACTTCAAGTTTGTCTAAGAGTATAGGATAAATCCTTCGGAAAGAAGGAGTTCCTCTTCGGAAGCAACATTGCTTCTGAAGAGTAATTCATTCTTACTGAAGGCTGTACAAGACAAACTCTTCGGAAGATTGATACTTAGAAGATAAAGCTTCATGACTGCCGAAGACATAAAGCTTCCAAGGAATCTCTTTTGCACCAAAGATAAAGACAAGGACTTCCGAGGTTTAACCTCTGACAAAGACTGTAGCTGATTACTTTCATAGTACAAAAAGGGACTGTCACAAGACATGCTGGTCTGAGTAAATACAAAAAGAACATACCGAAAGTCAGACAGCACCTTACTTCCCTTCCTCAGCATTAAATGCAAAAGATTATCTAAAGCCTTGAAGATCAACAACATTAAATGTCTTTTGTATTTAGCTAGTCTTTGTAAAGTCAATGTCTATATTTGTAATCATTGTAATCGAGTGTCTTAGCCTGTTAAGACACTCTTTATACTAGAATAAGCTTTACTTTATGTATTGTCTAGTATACCCAACTAGTATTCCTAAGAGTATACGGTTGTAGCCTTAGCTATATAACCTCTCATTGTAAACTGGTTAAGTGTGCTTGCGTGGTTCAAACACTTGTAATACTTTGAGAAAAATATATCTTTGAGCTTGAATTTACTCTTGTGTTCTTATTGTTATTCAAAGATTATTTGTTCATCGTTGGAGTGTTTGCGAGATCCTTCTAACAGACCTTCCGCATCTGTTAGATTGTATTAGAGAAATACTTGTCAAGTGTTGTTTTAGATCAAACAACCCGATCCAACAAGTGGTATCAGAGCCTTGGCTCTTGGACTTAAGTGACTAACCATCCTTAAGTTACCAGTTTCATTTCTTCTTAAATCTCACTACAACAAGAACCCATATTCTGTACATTTGTTCAAATGGCTGCACTTAACAAACACGATACAGAAAATGGTACTCTCAACAAGCCACCAATGTTCACTCCAGAAGACTACGACACTTGGAAAGTTAGAATGGAAGGTTTCATCAGGAACCAGGACTTCAAACTTTGGAAGTCAGTTCTTGAGGGACCTTTTATTCCGACTGTTCCTGCTGCTGGCGCGGGTGGAGCTCCTGTGCCTAAAGATCCGGCTCTCTATTCTGATGAAGACTACAAAAGAATGGAAGTGGATTCGAAAGCACTGTGGCTTATTCAAATGGCCAGTCCAAACTCAATCATACATGCATTCAAGAAATGCAAATCTGCTCAAGAGTTGTGGAACTCTTTGCAGCAGATGTATGAAGGTTCTGAAGATGTCAAAGAAAACAAGAAAGACATACTGAAACAGAAGTTTGAAAACTTTTGTCAACAAAACTATGAGAAGATGACTTCTCAATATCTAAGGTATGTACAACTTGTTGATGAGTTGGTTGCAGCAGGTGTCAAAATGGAAAACCAGGATGTTATCAGGAAATTTCTTAGATCACTTCCACATGCTTGGAATATCTATTCTATTGCCATCAGAAGAACAGAAAATCTAAGGACCTTGAAGCTTAGTGAGTTGTTTGGTATACTCAGTGCATACCAGATGGAGATAGATGCTCAAGAACCTAAATCGTTACATATAAGTTCTGGTTCAGCCGCACTCTATGCACCCATCAACAGCCCTCCTTACCAGAGTTATCCACCCACATACCACCCTACTTCCACACCTCTTGCCACCTTTACTGAAACCTCAACTCAATCATCTACACACTTGAATTCCTTCACAAACCCAATTCCACCTCTAACCTCTGGACAAGGAGCTTTTATGGCTGAGGAAACTAACTACTTCCATCTTTGTCAAGAAGACTTAGATGGTATTCCTGCAGACGATTTAGAGGAAATGGACATCAATTATCAGATGGCCATGATCTCCTATCGAGCAAAGAAGTTCTATCAGAGAACGGGCAGGCAGTTCAAGAAGCACAATATGAAAACTGGGTTTGGTCTTGACAAGTCCAAGCTCAAATGCTTCAATTGTCAACAGTTAGGCCATTTTGCCAGAGAGTGCACAAAGTCCACAGGAACTCAACCTTCAACTTCTGGACAACCACAACAAAGACCATCGAGCTCAACAAACAATGCTAACATTGCAGAACAAGATTTTGTAGACTGGAGCTTTCAAGCGGAGGATGCTTCCATTTCAAACAGTGCATTGATGGAAAATGATTCTACTTCCTCATTCAAGGTAACTGATGGCATGTGCACACCTGAATGTTTAGAAAATTTAAATGTTTTTTAAAGAATAAACTCTCAACTCTGTAATGAACTTGAGTCATTACAAGTAGTCAAGGCAAATTTTTTTGAATGTGAAAGAAATTACAAAGAGAAGATTGAAGAAATAGAAAAGACCATTTCTAGCTTAAAACATGAAGACACTAACAAACAGTGTTAAATTAACAATCTTTTAGAAAGATTAACTACTGCCAAGACTGAGCTTGTATTGGCTGAGTCTTATAGAGACAAATTTTTGAGCCAAGGTGAAAAGTATGAAAAGATTTTCAGAATGAGCAGCACAACTGAACTGGTAAATAAAAATGGGGCTGGTTTGGGTTATAACAAAGTAGAGCCTCCATCTGCCTACACTCCCATTTTGGATATTAGGTGTAAACCAGTAGTCGACCTTGTGTATGATGAGGAACTGGACATACACAAAGTGACTCAAACTGATAATCTTTCTGATCTAAGCCCAAGTACCTCAACATGCTCAGATGAGGATGATACTCCTATTGAACCAGAAAAGGAAAAACCAGCTTTGAAATCTAATAAAAGAACTAAGAAAACTAAGAAACATCAATCAGTTTTTGTCAAGGCTAAAAACATTCAAAATGGGGATATCTCTTCAGATGAGTATGTTACTTGTCCATCAGACAAGTCCAAAAGGGGTAGGTCAAAAGAAAGAAAGGCCAGCTTTTCAGGAAAACAGGTAAATCATCAAGATAACAAGCCTGTTAGAAAATCCAAACCATCATCTGTTGTGAATCAAAGCTCACCTTCCATTAACCAAAATCATCATCAACAAGTTCTAAACAATCAGACTGTATGTCTGATGTGTGGTTATTAAAATCACTTTGCTGCTGATTGCTTATACAATCCAAGAAGTAAAATGTTTTCTGAGAAATAAGGAAGAGGAAGAAAGGAGAGTTGGAGCATGTCATCTTCTTCTTCGAAAGAACAAGGGAGAAACCCAGTAAATAAAGTATCGGAAGCTAGCACTTCTGATAGTCGGAAGAAACAAGTCAAGAAGGGTTTTGAAAAGAAAATATCAGAAGCTAGCACTTCTGATAGTCGGAAGAAACAAGTGAAGAAGGGTTTTGAAAAGAAAGTATCGGAAGCAAGCACTTCTGAAAATCAGAATAAGAAGGCTTCCGAAAAGAATGTTTTGAAAAATCAAGAAAGAAAGGCTTCCGAAGGAAAAAGAACATCGGAACCACATAACAAGAAGACTTCCTACAAACCAAAGAAATCTTTTCCCTTCGGAAGAAGAAGAACGTCGGAATTAAAGCCCAACTGGTCAGCTACACCCAAGTCATCGGAAGGAAAGGCAAAAGGTTCTTCTGATGACTGTCAGAAGAAGCAAACTCTTCCGAAAAACTTAAAAATCAAACAAATATGGAAAAAAAGGGAAATAGCTGAACCATCTGTTCAACCACCAGTCCCACCAACAACAAGCACATCATCTATCCCACCTAAGATGATGTCAAAGAAATTTACTTATAACGATGCAAATGGAAAACCCAAGACCACATGGGCTTGGGTTCCCATCAGAAACTAATTCACTTCTGGTCATGTGCAGGGACAGCAGGAATCAAAGAGCAACTTGTGGATAGTTGACAGTGGCTGTTCCAGGCACATGACAGGAAATAAGACTCACCTACATAAATTTGAACCATTCTTTGGCGGGTCTGTTGCTTTTGGAAGTGATCCTGTGGGAGGATATATCACAGGTAGGGGCACAATCAAAAATGGCAAGGTAAGATTTGAGAATGTGCATTTTGTGAAAGAACTAAACTACAATTTACTGAGTGTATCTCAAGTGTGTGATCAGAAGCACAACATGTTGTTTACTGAGCATGAATGCATTGTACTGGAACCAGGATTTGTGGTTCCAAATGATCAAATTCTGCTCAGAGCTCCAAGAAGAAACAACATGTATATGTTAGACATGAGCACAGCTGCACCTCTCAGTAATATAAACTGTTTTGTTTCAAAAGCTTCACTTGATGAATCATCTCTTTGGCATAGAAGACTTTGTCATGTAAACCTCAAAAATATGAATAAACTTGTCAAAAATAACTTAGTAACTGGTTTACCAACAAAGGAATTCATATGTGTTGATAAATGTGTTGCATGCTTAAAAGGTAAGCAGCACAAGTCATCTCATCATGCCAAGGAGATAAATTCTATAACCACAGTCCTGCATTTGCTTCATATGGACTTGTTTGGTCCCACAAGTGTGAAAAGTCTTGGTAGAAAGTCATATTGCTTGGTAGTCACTGATGATTTCTCTTGGTATACTTGGGTATTTTTCTTAAATACCAAGGATGAAACTGCTGAGACCCTGAAGTCATTTATACTTAGGGTGGAGAATGAAAGTGATCACCATGTAAAAATAATAAGATCAGATCAAGGAACATAATTCAAGAATCATGTTTTAAACTCTTTTTGTTAATCTAAAGGTATCACAAGACAATGCAGTGCTCCTAGGACTCCACAACAGAATGGTATTGCTGAGAGAAGGAATAGGACATTAATTGACGCTGCACGAACCATGTTGTCTGATGCCAAACTCCCAATAACTTTTTGGGCAGAAGCAGTCAATACTGCCTGTTATGTCCAAAATAGAGTATTGGTAGTTAAGACAAACGGTATGACTCCTTATGAAATTTGGCATAAGAGAAAGCCATTCATTGGATTTCTTAAACCATTTGGATGTCAGTGCACTATATTGAATACCAAAGATCACTTAGCTAAGTTTGCTGAGAAATCAGCAAAGGGCTACTTTGTTGGATACTCTTCACATGCAAAAGCATATAGAGTATACATCAAAGCTTCCAGAATCATTGAAGAGTATGCAAATGTTCAGTTCAATGAACATACTATCAATAAGCCTGGAACTGGTCCTGATTGGCTATTTGATCTTGATAGCTTTACATCTGCATTTAATCTTGTGAAAGAGTTTGTTCCAGAATTCTAGTCAACTACCATAGACTCCTCCCAGTCCACAAAAGAAGAAGACTTTCGTGTTGAACTGCCAATAGCTTCAAGACAAATCTTGGCAGAATCTACTTCAGCACACCTTAATGTTTCACAATCTGAAACAACAAACCAATCTCATGCAGTACCAGTGAGTGATTCTTCTTCAATTCCATTGAGTCAAGAAGAAGATGGAAATCCCTCAGCTGAAACAGACCCTCTAGAAAATACATGTTCCAGAGAAAACCCCTCCTCTACAGTCCAAATTCAGAATCCACAAGATCTGCTAGAAATTCAACTTGAAGTAGTTCTTCCTAATCTTGAGTCAAGAAATCTGGAGATGGATGCTCAACTGGATGTAATTCCCAGAACTTGCATTCATAACACTCATCCAGTTGAGAACATCATAGGTAATGTTGAAGAAGGAATAAGGACCAGAAGCTCTTTGCATGAGGCAAACATTTGTTTGTTTTCTTGCTTTATATCCCAAGTAGAACCAAAGAAAGTTGCTGAAGCATTGAACGATAGCAGCTGGGTAGAAGCCATGCAAGAAGAGCTTCTTCAATTTGAAAGACAAGGTGTTTGGAATCTTTTCCCTTTACATAAGGGTAAGTACCCAATTGGAACAAAGTGGGTTTTTAGAAACAAGAAAGATGACAAGGGGGTGGTGATCAAGAACAAGGCAAGGTTGGTTGTTCAAGGGTATACACAGGAAGAAGGCATAGATTATGATGAAGTTTTTGCTCCAGTTGCAAGAATCGAAGCCATCAGAATATTTTTAGCTTTTGCAGCCGCCAAGAACTTCAAGGTGTTTCAGATGGATGTAAAGAGTGCCTTTCTTTATGGAAGAATTGATGAAGAAGTATATGTTTGTCAGCCTCCTGGATTTGAGGATCCAAGGTTTCCTGATCATGTCTGCAAGCTTGATAAAACTCTATATGGGTTGCATCAAAGCTCCCAGAAAATGGTATGAAACCTTGTCCTCTTTTCTATTGTCTAACCACTTTAAGAGAGGGACAATCGATAAAACTCTCTTTTTCAAGAAGTCTAATCAACATATCATGTTGGTACAAATCTATGTTGATGACATTATCTTTGGTTCAACTGATGAATCTCTCTGCAAGGAATTTGAATCACTCATGAAGTCTAAGTTTGAAATGAGTTCAATGGGAGAACTCACATTCTTTCTTGGCCTTCAGGTGAAACAAATTCCTACAGGGATCTTCATCAGTCAGTCAAAATATTTTAAGGACATTCTTGAAAGATTTAAGCTCTCTGATTGCAAAGCTCTGGGAACTCCAATGACCAAAACAACTTCTCTCAGTCCAGACCTTGAGGGGGAGGATGTTGATCAACATCAATACAGAGCAATGATAGGCTCCTTGATGTACCTCACAGCAAGCAGTCCTGATATAATGTTTGCCACATGCTTGTGTGCAAGATTTCAGGCCCATCCCAAAGTCTCATATATGCTGGCAGTGAAGAGAATTTTCAGATACCTCAAAGGAGCACAAGGTCTAGGATTGTGGTATCCTAGAAATGATGACTTTCAGTTCATGGCTTATACTGATAGTGATTATGGAGGTTGTAACATCAGCAAGAAATCCACATCAGGAGGGTGTCAATTTCTTGGATCCAGAATTTGTCTTGGCAATGCAAGAAACAATCATGAGTCTCTACCTCTACTGCAGAGGCAGAATACATAGCTGCTTCAAGTTGCTGTGCACAAGTTATATGGATTCAAAATCAGATGAAGGATTATGGAATAGAGCTGATCAATACTCCTATACAAATAGACAATTCAAGTGCAATCTCCATCACCAACAATCCTGTCAAGCATTCAAAGACCAAACACATTGACATAAGGTATCATTTCATCAGAGACTGTGCAGAAAAGAAGTTGATTCATCTAGTTAAAGTTGATATAGAGCACAATCTGGCTGATCTTTTCACCAAGGAATTTGATGAAGGAAGATTCAGGTATTTAATAACAGCCATTGGCATGATTAACTTTGAGTAAATGAATCAATAAGGAATGAATAATTTTTCAGAAGATAAACTTAAAGTATCTTCTGACGAGTAATTTCTCTTCAGAAGATATTTTAAGTCTTTAGAAGCATTATTCCTTCTTTAGGTCGGAAGATGTCACACCTCAGAAGATAATTTTCCTTCTGAAGTCTTAAACTTCCGATACATTATAACTTCGGAAGCAAAATCTTCTTAATCTCATATTCAGAAGTAAATACCTTCCGGAGAACATTTGTTGGTCTCACGAATCTCTTCTGATACATAACCTATCGGAAGACCTTTGTACTTAGAAAATTTTGAATAATAAATGAGTTGTATTCGGAAGACCTTTTTCTGACATTCGGATCTCAAAATTTAATGTGCTTCTATATTAAATACTGACATCCAAAGGTATAAAAGGTCTCCCACTCATTCATCTTCTCTCACTGTTTTATTTAGAATTGCTTTCATCTTCAAATCTAACCTAAAAACCGTCGATCCCTAAAAACCGTCGATTGCCATGGATCTTCTTCCCTTCAAACCTGTTCATAACCTACCAGCGGAGTTATCAGCAGAACATGATGCTGACTTCGCACCTAACATTACCTTTCTTCAAAGGAGCAGGTATAATTTTGCTCTTACTGTTCAGCCCGTGGTGTATGAATCTCATCACCAACAATTTTGGGCTTCCTGTTCTACTGCTTCATCTCCCAATGGTCGGACTTTTCATGCCACTATTGATGCTCATCCCATTTCTATCACAGTGGAGACCATCTGTCGCCATCTTCAACTGTGTGATGCTGGGGGAAGGGTCTCATTCACTAAGGATGAGGTAGCAATGACCTTCAGGTCCATGGGGTACGAAGGTCCTCTCCCTTCAACAACTTATTTGAAGGATAGAGTGTCCTATAATTACAAGTACCTCATACATTTGTTTTTGCACTGTCTCTCTAATAAAACAGGTGGTTGGGATCAAGTTCCATCTGATTTAGCTTCGGCTATTCATGGCTTGGTTTCCAACCAACTCTTTAACTTTTCTGCATTTATATTTAATAACTTGGTTGACAATATTTCGTCACCAAAGAAGTTTTGTATGTATCCCAGGTTTTTGCAACACATTTTCAATAGTGAGTTGGGATCTGCCCTCTCCCTCTCTAGGAATATATACAAAATCCCCTTGGTCACTTCCAAGGTTTTTGTTCAATTGAAGAAGACGAGTGTTCAGTTCTCTGGAAATTTCACTCCTCTTCTTCCCTCTATGGAGTTACCTACTCCAGAAGGTGACAGCTCTGTTGCACCCACAGATGCTGAACCCACACCTTCCACCTCTGTTCCACACCCAATAAAGATAACCTAAAAACGCAAACGAACCCCTGTGCAGCTCTCTACAGTTGCACAGGCCCCTTCTTCTGAACCTTTCAATAAAAAGGTGAAACGAACTGATATGGGCACAGTTCCACCTCAGGTGCAAACCACACCTATAATTCCACCACAGGTTGTTCCTCTTGAACCTGTGGCTGCCTTTAACCAGCCAGAAAGCCCTCAGAGTATGTCACAACACATACCTGAGAACATCCAAAGGGATACCCCTATTATTGAGTCTGCTTCTGATGAAGCAACTCCATTAGATCAGAGACTGTCTCCCAAGTCTCCAGGCTCTTACCATCCAGAAATGCCCCCCACCCATGCTATTACCCAGGCTCAAGGAACATCTGTTATAGCTGTGGAGGAACCACTCTCTCCAACTACCCAAACACTAATGAGAGTGGTGACACAGTTACAGGCTAGGTTCCCTGACCCAGAGCCTATAATATCAGAGGTTGGCCCCAGTAGTTCTGAAGGGGTCGATGCAGGTGAGGCTGCCACTACTGTTGATCTTAATCAAGATCTACAGGACAGTGGTACAGGCGCTAGGACCTCACCTGCGGCGACCTTAGTTGGGGAGGACTTCTTTGAAGCCCTGCTCAATGAAGGGAATCCAGGGCGCCAAGAAACCACATCTGGTGATGGAGGTGCAGGAGCCAGGCTCAGGAATCCATCGCCCAATGATTCCACTCATGTGGATGAGGGCACCAACGAACAGGAATTGACGGCCATCATCACAACTCTTCAAGCAAGGGTGGCTACCCTAGAAGCTGAGGTTGCTACCCTACAGCTTGAGGTCCAGAACAAAGACGCTTCTATTCTGGACCTCAGGAGGCGTCCCCCAGTAATTCTTCACCCATTCCATCCTGATCCTGCTACCACTTCTTCCCTCTCCCCTGATGCTACCAAAAAGGGGGAGAATGTACCTTCTGCAGGGTCAGGACTAGAAGTAAGAGAAGAGGAAGGTGCACAGGAAGTTAACCCATCCATAGTCACTTTGACTGCTGAATGGGATGACTTCTTGAGCACATACTTCCATGTCTCCAGTACTACTTCTTCTTCTTCTGAGGATACCAGGGAGGTTGCCAAAGAGACTGAGCAACATACAACAAATGTCTCTTTGGAATCTCAGTCCCCTGCTGGGACTCAGTCTCTTGCTGAGACTACAGCCCAGGTTGCCATGGAAGAAAACACTCAAGAAGAACCAATCTCCATGGAACCTGTGTCCCCTTCTGGGACAATGGCTGTTGAAGATCTCTCCTCCACTCCTGAGCACTCTGTGGATACCAATAAGGAATCACCCAAGATGGTTGGTCAACTGGAGGAGGCAGTGAATGCTGAGGTTAATTCCGAAGCTGCAGCTGCTTCCGAAGGCCCAGTCATTATTGATGATTCCTCCACAGAGGAGCTATTGGCCAATGAACCAGTTGGTGAGGCCACAGGATCTGTCTCCTCTGGGGTAAAACTGACAACAGATGACAAAGGAAAAAGAAAGCTCACCCCAGATGAGGAAGCTGAACAAGAGGAGAGGATTCCAAAGAAAATGAAGGGCCGACCAGACACTGTACAAGATGAAGAACGGATCAGACTCTCTACTCTACTTGAGGAGAAGGGATATGATTTTGATGCAGTACTGCTATGGTCGGTACCTCAGATGGTTGCCGAGCTGGACAAGGTGCAGCAGCAGGAACAGGCAGCTGCTGCATCCAAAGCCCAAAAGAAGCTAACAAAGGCACAGAAGGATAAGGCCTACAGAGACAATCTGAAAGCCTTCCTACTAGAATATGGCTTTCATGCGTGGCAGCTAGGCCCAATGAATAACTCAACCTTGGATATGCATATCAGAGATATAAAAGCTAAAATAGCCATAGGTGAGTTGCTTCCAATTGAGCAAATACGGGCTCAAAAAGCAAGCCTAATTAGAGGCCTAAGTTTAGGGGGAGGAGCACGAATAGAGTTTCCCCTCTCTGGAACAGGGATCAGAGAGGGAGAAGAAGTCATGTGTGGGGAAGCTACTAAAGCCATGTTTCCCAACATGTTCCCCCTAAACCCTAAAGAAGAACAAATATCTCCTCCATCAAGTCCCTCTATGGACAACATGCCAATCTCTTCAGTGATCAAGATCAATACGGGCAAAAAGACTACAAGGAAACAACCATCACAAAACCCTGATCCTGAGAGAAAAACACAGGCTGATGAGAGGAGAAAAGAAACCTCAATAACTGAGGATGCTGATCCAAAGTCCACTGCAACAACAGATGCAGCAGTGGACTCAAATGTGGAAGTACAGCAGGTCAGAGATCAGAGGAGTCAAGCCACTGCTTAAGACAAACCAAGGATGATAAGAAGAAAGTCTATGGCTAGAAGAAGAAAGAGAAACCCTTCTGACATCCCCTCTGACTCTGAACCAGAATCTCCTCCCCCATAACCAAAAGCCAAACAAGCAGCTGAATTAGCTCCAGAAATCACACTTAAAGCAGCTCCAGAATCCGCACAATCTCAAGAAGACCTAAGAGACATCCATGGGTTAATGCATGAGCATTCATATATCCCCTTAGTGAAATGGAGCTTCAATGCACAAGAGAAGATCTTCATTCTCACTAATTACAATGGACAAATAAAACTTGTGAATCTTGTGCAGCTGATGGTGTTGGCTAAACCTTATATATTTGATCTAGAAAAGCTTACTCTCAATAATCCTGATAATGGATCAGATGGGAGAATAGGCAGTAAATGGGTAAAGGCAAGGGCTCACGTTCTGAGGGGAGAAATGAAACCAAGGATGATTCCTTAGAAGTTTTGGTAGCATCAGCCTAGGGGGAGACTTTAAAGACTAATAAAAGCTGATGCTCACCAAACTTCAAGTTTGTCTAAGAGTATAGGATAAATCCTTCGGAAAGAAGGAGTTCCTCTTCGGAATCTTCGGAAGCAACACTGCTTCCGAAGAGTAACTCATTCTTACTGAAGGCTGTACAAGACAAACTCTTCGGAAGATTGATACTTAGAAGATAAAGCTTCATGACTGCCGAAGACATAAAGCTTCCAAGGAATCTCTTTTGCACCAAAGATAAAGACAAGGACTTCCGAGGTTTAACCTCTGACAAAGACTGTAGCTGATTACTTTCATAGTACAAAAAGGGACTGTCACAAGACATGCTGGTCTGAGTAAATACAAAAAGAACATACCGAAAGTCAGACAACACCTTACTTCCCTTCCTCAGCATTAAATGCAAAAGATTATCTGAAGCCTTGAAGATCAACAACATTAAATGTCTTTTGTATTTAGCTAGTCTTTGTAAAGTCAATGTCTATATTTGTAATCATTGTATCGAGTGTCTTAGCCTGTTAAGACACTCTTTATACTAGAATAAGCTTTACTTTATGTATTGTCTAGTATACCCAACTAGTATTCCTAAGAGTATACGGTTGTAGCCTTAACTATATAACCTCTCTTTGTAAACTGGTTAAGTGTGCTTGTGTGGTTCAAACACTTGTAATACTTTGAGAGAAATATATCTTTGAGCTTGAATTTACTCTTGTGTTCTTATTGTTATTCAAAGATTATTTGTTCATCGTTGGAGTGTTTGTGAGATCCTTCTAACAGACCTTCCGCATCTGTTAGATTGTATTAGAGAAATACTTGTAAAGTGTTGTTTTAGATCAAACAACCCGATCCAACAAATATGTTATTCTATAACTATCAACTTCTTTGTGTCGTTTGGTATAAATTGTTGTGGTAACGAGTTTCTATATGTGTAGAAAGTCTACAAAAAAATATCAACTAACAACTGATATGTGTCTAATTTTGCCATATTCAATCACTCACTAATCAAATTACAAGATTTCACAACTCTTCTAATCATAATTAACTCAGACTTGATTTGATGTACATTGTCAGGTCAAGTTTTCATTTGGTTGGTTGTGAATCTTCAATATATTCTCCAATTTTCAACCTCTCTATAGGTTGATCTTCTCGCTATAATGCCAATTGTTGGAAGTAATTGGATCTAAGTAACAAGCACAAAGATTTTGTGAAAATTTCACTACTCTATATTTTCAATCAATTCAACCTAGAACTTACCAAGAAATTACATATCCCTACCTATCTATTTATACTAAAACTATGACTTACTTCACAAGTTAATATATTGGACGTTAACACTAATTACTAATAAAATATTCTTTAAGATTATCTTAATCTGAAATAAACTTCAAATTATTAAACAACTAGTTATCAAGAGTAATCCTTCGATTAGAAATATAAAAACTTAGAAGGCAAAGAAGTACTCTATCACATGAGGACAAAAATAAACGTTAACAATTATGTATGCTTCGGCTAAAGAAATAATCGTCCTTTGTAACAATATAGATTTAGGAAAATCGCAGTACTAGGTTGAACATCAAAATACATATCTAAGTTTTGGGTAGGGTCTTTATTAAGTTAGATTACGAGTTATACGGGTTATTCAAATCGGCTTATTTAGATCTGATTTTTTTTTTGCCTCTATCAGAATTCGACCTGGTCTGAATTAATTTCATCTCATCCGACTCAAATCTATCTAAATTAGGATTCAACTCAGATTCGGATAAATTCGAATTACCCCAAAAAATGAAAAAATAAATAAATATTCTAATTTTTATTTTCCGTTTTGCCTTTTCACCCTATATTTTAGGTTTTCTAAAATTAAATATTTTACTAGTTTAGAATTTAGATTCACAATAGAAAATTTCAAAGTTTTAAATTTAAAAACGATCACAAATTCATTATAATAAAATAGTCAAAATAAATTACATACTTTATTAAAAAACACCCTAATAACTTTAAATTAATAATGGACCATTGACTCATAATCATATTATTCAAATATCCGAACAATTCAAACAAACCGAATTACTAAGAACCAAAAATTTGAATCCAACCTGAATAACTTTTTCAGATTTAGTCATATTCGATCTGAACAATCCAAATCAAAATTCAAATCAATTTTTCCAAGTAAAATTCGATTATAGATTTTGAATTTTTTAAAAGCCCCTTTGGGGTGATTGTTTCATTCCCTGTGACCTGGCCTTAATTCAAATGAACATTTTTTTAGCAATAAATATTAAATTGATTTCCTGTTTAAGTGTTGCAACTTCATGTGTAACATTCGTTGAGGTTTAGGGGTCGTTTGGTTGCATCTGAACAATTAAGTGCTGAATAGTTAAGATGTTTGAATGGTTAAGAGGGTCTAAATGGTTAAGAGGTCTGAACCATTAGTGTTTGGTTTCACATCTGAATCTGAATGAAACTAAAAAAAAATCTTTTTTTATTGAAAACCCTTATACCCAGCCCCCACCCGTCGAAGCCACCGAGGTTCCATCGCCCGTCAAAGCCACCGAGGTGCCACCGCCTGTCGAAGCCATCGAGGTTCCACCGCCCGTTAAAGCCACTGAGGTACCACCGCCCGTCGAAGCCACCGAGGTTCCACCGCCCGTCAAAGCCACCGAGGTACCACCGCCTGTCGAAGCCACCGAGGTGCCACCGCCCGTCGAAGCCACCGAGGTTCCACCGCCCGTCAAAGCCACCGAGGTACCACCGCCCGTCGAAGCCACCGAGGTTCCACCGCCCGTCAAAGCCACCGAGGTACCACCGCCCGTCGAAGCCACCGAGGTACCACTGCCCGTCGAAGCCACCGAGGTTCCACCGCCCGTCGAAGCCACCGAGGTTCCACCGCCCGTCAAAGCCACTGAGGTACCACCGCCCGTTGAAGCCACCGAGGTTCCACCTTAAAAACCCTAGCTGTCGTGAACGATCGTGAACCAGTTCCACCGCCCGTCGAAGCCACCAAGGTTCCACCTTAAAAACCCTAGGTATCGTGAACGATCGTGAACCAGTTCCACCACCCGTCGAAGCCACCGAGGTTCCACCTTAAAAACCCTAGCCGTGGTGAATGATCGTGAACCAGCGACCCTTCATTGTCTTCGACCATCGAGGTGCGGTCTTTCCCCCATTTAGACGATCGTCTTAAACAGGCGGTGGTGGCTGAGCGATGGTGGTGCGGCAGTGGTGGCTGAGCGATGGTGGTGCGGCAGTGGTGGCTGAGCGATGTGAAGCGACGTCGGCGGTGGTGGCTGAGTGTTGGTTGAGCGGCGGCGGTGGCTGAGAGTTGGTTGAGCGCGGTGCTTTCCCCCATTCAGATGATCGAGCCTTCCATTCAGACCCTCATTCAGACCTACCACTCCATTCAGATGTGTTTTTTTTGCACGAAACAAACGGTCTGAATCTGAACCATTCAGATTCAGTTCATTCAGACCTATTCAGACCCAGTCAAACAGTCCTTGACCTTTAATTGTAAGACAATCCTTACTACCCATCTTATTGAAATCCCAACTCACTTAAATTTTCTGTCACATCATCATCTCACTAAAAATCTTAAAACCCTATAATTGTTACTACACTGAAAACCTCCCCACTGTGCCACATCATCAGTTCATTACCACTGAAAAACCTTAAAACCTCAAAGTGGGTCCCAACTTTTTTAAACCCACCAATGGGTGAAAAGAAGGCAACACGAGGCGCAGGAGCCACTTAGAGATCAAAATAAAAGCCGCCAGGGTAGGGGCCGGTGTGCCCGCTCACCCCCGCCCAAAATTTCCTCCCCGTCACTTGTGCGGCTAACCCATTAAGGATGGTCTAAGTAACTAGACACAACTTAACACATGCTAACATAAAGCTAGGTTTGAAACCAACCACAACATCGTCGTCTTCCTACTCGTTATATTCCACGATTAACAAAGTTAAGATAGAGTCCGAGAAAAATAATACGTAGACAACGTTACTTCTACTCATAGAAAATAAAGATATTGCTTCTAATGCAATCCGTAACTCATAATTCATAAAGCCCGGTTATTTATCCAAAAATAAGTAAAATGAGAATAATTTTGCTTTTACTATAGACACATCCAATCCAACAACAATGATAATAAACTAATCAGACGTGCTTCGTCTTTAATGATCTCCTTCTTTCAGGTAAGTTATCTTTTTTTTTCAAGAGCAATTTTTTCTATTATTGTCCCACTAAAACTCTTTACCTATTTTGAAAAAACAAACACAATTTCTTTACTACAAATGACCCTTTTTGGTGTCAGGTGACCGCTATCCGTTATACAGATTCTCCTTCGTCTATGAAGTTCTAGGCTACTGTGATTTAGGGTTTGAGGCTATTCCTCAGGCACCGGATTCTAACTGATTTCAGG
Source organism: Mikania micrantha (assembly GCA_009363875.1). Classification (NCBI taxonomy): domain Eukaryota; kingdom Viridiplantae; phylum Streptophyta; class Magnoliopsida; order Asterales; family Asteraceae; genus Mikania; species Mikania micrantha. The sequence goes on from SZYD01001863.1 coordinate 46,445, forward strand.
TTTGGTTTATGAGCTTGTGAATCCTCGTCTTTTACAAAATTGAAGTCAAGGAACAGTAATGGATAGTTTGAGCCGTTATTTGCTCCGTTTGGGGTCTGGACCTCTCTCATGTCTTTCTGGCGGTTCAATCGAGGATGGAGATCCAGGGTTCTGATGAAGAGGTTCTAGCGGTGGTTTCAGGTACGATTGCGGGTCCGGTAGTTGGGATTTGTTTATGGTCCTTTTTTTAGGTTTTAAATTATTGAACTTTAAGGCTATGTATGCAACGTGACCGAGGCGTGATGCCCCTGGGTCACGCCACAATCACCATGCTACATTGGGCGTGACCACCAAGTGGTGGTTTAGCTGTGAGGGCTATCACGAGGTGAAGAAGAAAGTGGGGAAAATGTGGTGATGACATGGAGTGATAGGAAAGTGATGGAGGAGTGATGGATAACATAGGTAAAGATGACGTGGAGTGATAGAGGTGTTGGTGTTGGTTGATTATATGGCTCAGTGATGGGGGCTTTTGCATAACACATAGCCTGAAGAAAAAGACAACATTTACATTGAGTCCCATGATTCCATGCCCCTATGGCCCTATTGATTTGCTGCATTTTCTTAGACATAAATTTATACTGTAGTTGTTACATCTGAGTCTCATGATTCTATGCTGTTGGTTTTATAATATCATTACATATTTACATCTGAGTCCCGTGATTCTGTTGTAGTTTTACATAAATTTTGATTTTCTTTCAGGTGATCTTTTATAAATCAAGGAAACAGGCTGTGTAGGCTACTATGATTTATAACAAGTGATCAAAAGTCACGTAATATGATGGTTGTAGTTTCACTTTATGTTATCATTTTAAATTATTTTATATTAGTGTTAGGTAGGCCTTAATCACTTAAAGAACTTCATTGGCTTCACATTTTGCTACCTATCTAACATCAAGTGCCTAACTTAAGATCCTATCAACCTTTGAAGCCAGAGGTCTAATGGTAACATTTTATAATATACAACAAGCAATTCATATAGTTGAGATCTACTAGAAAAAGACTTAATTATAAATTTTACTAGCAATAGAGTTAATTATGGATTGTTGCAAGACTATGAATAATTAACTCTTTGACTTGGTATATCAAGAGCCCTTCATGTTTTTTTTTTCTTGAACCATTTTTTAGTCTTGCTTTCATATCCATACATGTTTTTGTTAATCCTCTAGGTTAATTAAATTTGAATTTTGACATTCACCTAGGGTGTCACTATTTTTGACTTTAAAAGTTTTCTATCAATTCATGTTTCTAATATAAAATGAGGTGTTATTTACAGCATTTTCAAAATAGAGATGCAAACTTAGTTTTCGAATTAGGTAACTTATTTTCTCATAACTGAAATTTCATTACCACATTTTGTCTTTTGCTCAAGTAGGCCATTTGACTAATACAATTAGAAATGATAATTTCAACCCATTTACTTATAAATGGTGTGATTTGGGTTGTGTATTATATATTCAACAGCTCAAGTGTGTTAGACTGTTAGGTTAATAGCTTTAGGTGGTTACAAAGCAAAAGCAGATTCTTAATTGTTGGATTTAGGAGCTTCTTGGAGTTACTTGACCTGCCTTTTTTGCATTCCAATTGATGTGAATATCCATTAATTGTTAATTTTATGTGTAGATTTGGCTTATAGTTTTATACAACTACTACAGTCAATTTTCACAAAAATAAATGGTAAGAATCGTCAGCTTTTTCAACACATATGAGAGCTATCTTTAACCCATAAAATTAGCATATTTTCTTTGTATTTGCTTTTTTGGGTGATAGTTTCATATGCCATACCCTTTTTCTATTATTTGGTAGCACTTTCATATAATTGTCTCTTGGTTGATTTGACTTTAGCTTCTTACAGGAGGTAACTCTTCTATGTTTCTTTTAGTACCAAGGTTTTCTTCCTTCCCTCTAACCTTTATTTTTGTAGCCTTGTGGATCTTTTTTTGATGTATAGGCTGACTAGGATTCTTATTAATCAAGACAATCTGGTCTTAATTAGCAGGTTTCATTGTTTCAGGCTTTCTTTCCTCACTTATATTTTTGCAGCCTTTGTGTGTTTTTTTCTAAATAATGGTGCACAGGTAACATGGGGTAAAGAAACAGAAATCCACATGCCTGATTACATATTCAAAAAAGTAAAGGTAGCTCAAAAAATATGGATGATCTCTTGATACCTAACCCATCATAGCTTTTAGATGCTATTCTCATATTTGATAGACCATGCTGATTAGGAACTGGCATAAAATTAACCGACAGATATTCCGTTCCAATATGGATTATGTTGTAGTAAGTGCATTCTATGTAAGTACAAGTGTGGCATGTGTATGTATTATGCAGCTTAATTGTTTGTGTAAAGTGTATATAAATACATGAATTTGACTATATTATGAATCACTAGGTACATTTATGTGAGATTCTACTTTGCATATCAAGATTCTCACATCTTAGGTATTTTGTTTCTTATGTTCTATTCTTTTGTAGAAGTTGAAAAACACATTCATGAGATTTTGAATTTTTTGGGGCAATACATTAAATTAGGCTGCATAGGTTTTAGCTTCTCATCAACGCTGTGATCAGGTTGTAACATGGTCCCTAAGGGCCTTTGTAGATGCACGTGGCAAAGGATCAATGAGCTAACATATTCGTGTGTTAGATTGTTAATAATCGAGCTTTGTTGCCTTGGTTATTTTACATTCAATATTTTGTTCTATTTGATTGAACCTATTTGTTACTTAGTGCGTCCTTTTGTTTGTTTTAGGTCTGCTTTGTACGTGTTCTGAAAAAACAGGCATGTTAAAGGTCGTTTTTCTGTTTCGACTATGAAATTAATCCTGGAACAGAATTAAATGTTTATGATGTTTGTAAAGACTAATAAAGGCTGATGCTCACCAAACTTCATATTTTGTCTAAGTATAGGAGCTACAATAACTAAAAGCCTTCGGAAGGAAGAAGTGATTCTTCGGAAGCAGCATTGCTTCCGAAGGATAACTTGTTCCTGCTGAAGGTTATACAAGACAACTGCTTCGAAAGAATAACACTTAAAGGTTTTAAAGCTTCAGAATACTACAAGCTTCCGAAGACTACAAGCTTCCAAAGAACCTTCCCAGCTTCCACAAGACAAAGACTTTCGAGGTTTATCCTCTGACAAAGACCATAGCTGAAGTACTTTCATAGTACAAAAGGAACTGACACAAGGCATGCTGATCTGAGTAAAGACAAAGACATCACACCTAGAGTCAGTGAAAGCACCTTACTTCCCTTCCTAAGCATTAAATGCAAAAGATCATCTGAACTTTGAAGATCATCAACATTAAATGTCTTTTGTATTTAGTAGTCTTTTGTTAAGTCAAATGTCTATAAATGTAATGATTGTGATTGAGTGTCTTAGCCTGTTAAGACACTCAACATACTAGAATAAGCTTTACTTTACGTATTGTCTAGTATACCCAACTTGTATTCCTACGTGTATACGGTTGTAGCCTTGGCTATATAACCTCTCATTGTAAAGTCTGTAAGAGGGTGCTTGGATGGTGTAATACTTTGAGAGAAATATATCTTTGAGCTTGAATTTATTTCTTGTGTTCTTATTGTTATTCAAAGATTATTTTGATCACCTCTGAGTGTTTAGTGAGATCCTTCTAATAGATATTCCGCATCTATTAGATTGTAAGTGAGAATTACTTGTGAAGTGTTATTTAGATTGAACAACCCGATCCAACAAGTGGTATCAGAGCTTTGGCTCTCAAACTTAAGTGATTAATCATCCTTAAGTTAACCGTTCTATTTCTTCTAATATCTCACTGCTTCTGAACTCATACTCTGTGTGTTTGATAAAATGGTTTCTCTAAACAAACATGATACAGAGAATGGTACACTCAACAAACCACCGATGTTCACCCCTGAGGACTTTGATACTTGGAAAGTCAGAATGGAAAGATTCATAAGGAACCAAGACTTCAAACTTTGGAAGTCTGTTCTTGAAGGTCCTTACATTCCTACAGTTGCTGCTGGTGGAGCTGGTGGAGCTGCAGTACCAAAAGAACCATCTATGTACTCAAATGAAGACTACAAGAAGATGGAAGTTGATTCTAAAGCTCTTTGGCTCATTCAGATGTCAATACCGAACTCCATTATACATGCATTCAAGAAATGCAAGTCTGCTCAAGAACTGTGGAACTCCTTGAAGCAGATGTATGAAGGTTCAGAGGATGTCAAAGAAAACAAGAAGGATATGCTGAAACAGAAGTTTGAAAACTTTTGTCAACAAAACAATGAGAACATGTCTTCTCAGTACCTAAGGTATGTTCAACTTGTGGATAAATTAACAACTGCAGGTGTGATACTGGATAATCAAGATGTACTCAGAAAATTGATGAGGAGGTGTATGTGTGTCAGCCTCCCGGATTTGAAGATCCAAAGTTTCCTGATCATGTCTGTAAGCTTGATAAAGCTCTCTATGGGCTGCATCAAGCTCCCAGAAAATGGTACAAAACTTTGTCTTCCTTTCTATTGTCTAACAATTTCAAGAGAGGAACAATTGATAAAACTCTCTTCTTCAAGAAGTCCAATCAACATATCATGCTAGTACAGATTATGTTGATGATATTATCTTTGGTTCAACTAATGAATCTCTCTGCAAGGACTTTGAATCACTGATGAAATCCAAGTTTGAAATGAGTTCAATGGGAGAACTCACCTTCTTTCTTGGACTACAGGTGAAACAAACTCCTACAGGGATTTTTATTAATCAATCAAAATATGTCAAGGACATTCTTGAAAGATTCAAGCTGTCTGATTGCAAAGCACTGGGAACTCCTATGTCCAATACAACATCTCTTAGCCCTGATCTTGAGGGGGAGGATGTTGATCAACACCAGTACAGGGCAATGATAGGCTCTTTGATGTATCTCACAGCAAGCAGGCCAGATATCATGTTTGCAACTTGTGTGTGTGCAAGATTTCAGGCCAATCCCAAAGTCTCACATATGCTGGCTGTGAAAAGAATTTTTAGATATCTCAAAGGAGCATCAAGCCTAGGATTATGGTATCCTAGAAATGAAGATTTCCAGTTCATGGCTTACACTGACAGTGATTATGGAGGTTGCAACATCAGCAAGAAATCAACATCAGGAGGATATCAATTCCTTGGACCCAGGATTGTGTCTTGGCAGTGCAAGAAACAGTCATGTGTATATACCTCTACTGCAGAGGCAGAATACATAGTTTGTAACGACCCGTTTTTAATAAAACGAAATGTAATTGCTATAATCGTTAATTGAACGATTGTGATGGTTACTATGACAACTCAAAATTCTCAGGTTATAATCATAACTCGAGAATGAAGAGAATGAGTGTAAGCGAAATCACGAAACGAGGCTCTGATTTCAAGATACGCTAAGTTGAAGATAGCGTAAAATAAGAGATCATATATTTTGAATTTTTCAGGTCTTGAAATTATAACCATTGGAAATAGCTCGAAAAATCGTGAACGTGGGCGAAAACGGCGCGTAAAACGGAGTTCGTATGCTTCCGGAATCGCGAAAACAAAATTGGAAACTAACTAAGGCGGCGGAGGTACGCGAAGGAGATCCTCCGCGGTACGCGACGGACCAGAACGCATAAATATCTGATTTTCTTGATCAGATTTCATTTCTGGTCGATCAACTCGACTTCCAGACGCCTAAACTTAAACTTTTACCCCCAAATCTCAGTTTTGAAGCCATCCAAACATCCGGATCAAGTTAGGAAACGTATCTACAAGTCCTGATCTTCATTTCTATCCGAGAAATCCGTCCGAAAGGGTAACGATTCGACCTCTTCTATTAGTTTGATAGAATATGAGTTAGATCTAGATTTTAATAATGATATCATGGTTATTGTTGTTGATTATTGCCTAGTTGATAACTAGGGATTGTTAGAAACGAAGAAATTGATATTTGGTTGGTGAAATCTTCGTTTTGAAGCCGGGATGATGTCCGGTTGTTATGAAACCCATATCATGGCGTGATAACTAGTAGGATGGGTTGAATATGATTTTAAATAAATTATGGATTATAATCCATAGGTTAAATGATGATTTTGATGAATTGATGTTAAAATTATTAACAAGTTATGATCTTAAATAAAAATTAAATAATAAAAGTGATTAAAGATCGTAACTAATTGACAAATTGCCTGGGGAGGCATGAAATATGATTAATTGTGATAATTGACTAAAACTTGCTAAACGTAGTAAGATAGAGTCAGTTATGTGATGAATTGACTTTGAGGAAGTCAAATCAGTCAAGTGTGTTGAACTTGATTGTATGTGTTATATGTATTGAATATAGTTGTATATGTGTGAATATGCAACTAGGTGTTGGTGGTGAAAGTCAAGTGACAATAATAGAAGTGGAAAAGAGGTTGTAGGAAGTGAACAACCGTATGAACCAGGTAAGTTACCCAACTTACTGTAACATTACATATAAGTAGTAGAAAGAGTCTACTTGATTGTGATGTATATATATATTGATTGATTCATTTGAATGAATGTGCATAACTAGATTGGAACTAATTGAGTTAATAGACTCTAAAGTACATATGTTAAGTTCCAATGTGTTTATGTTACGGTTGAATTAAGTATGCAACACAGATTGCATAATAATAGCTGGATGAGTCGGTGTTTGAGTATGATATCACAAATGTGTGAATAGTCAGAGGTGCTGACAAATAGCTATGGTGGAAGTACAGGAATGTGAACACCATAGTGTAATTTTGATTAAACTATTGTGATTAATAGTTGATGAATGGTAATGTGATATTATTGCATTGTGAGAGTCAATTCGAATAGAAATGACTCAGCTTGAATTTTGATTGTGAAAAATGTATTTTTACATTTTGTTGTTATGACTCCACAATGGTGGATAGCCAGAGGTGCTGGCAATTGTCAAGATGGAAGTACCGGTGGGTGAACATCTTAGACTTAATATTTGACTCCACAATGGTGGATAGCTAGAGGTGCTAGCAATTGTCTAGATGGAAGTACCGGTGGGTGAACATCTTAGACTTAATATTTGACTCCACAATGGTGGATAGTTAGAGGTGCTAGCAATTGTCTAGATGGAAGTACCGGTGGGTGAACATCTTAGACTTAATATTTGACTCCACAATGGTGGATAGCTAGAGGTGCTAGCAATTGTCTAGATGGAAGTACCGGTGGGTGAACATCTTAGACTTAATATTTGACTCCACAATGGTGGATAGCCAGAGGTGCTGGCAATTGTCTAGATGGAAGTACCGGTGGGTGAACATCTTAGACTCAATATTTTGACTCCACAATGGTGGATAGCTAGAGGTGCTAGCAATTGTCTTAGATGGAAGGACCGGTGGGTGAACATCTTAAGACTTAAAAATATATGTATGATACCACAAATGTGTGGATAACCGGTTAATCCGGAAACTAAATTGTTGAAACCACAGGTGTGTGGGTAATTGGTTGAGCAAATAAATATATATATATATTTGTATATTTGGTATTTTAAATTTAGCCAGAGGTGCTGGTGGTAGAGTTGAATTAGATAATATACTCATATTGTGCAAATGTCCTATTAAGGGAAATGAATGCACCATGTGTGTTGGGTGCACGTTGATATTTGAATATGACAGATTATCATCTAAACATGATAAACATCCATATGATATATATGTGGATGTGTTTTAAAATGAGTTTTGGGAACTCTGGGAGGGGTTACTTACTTAGTTCATATGAACTAATTGTGACCTTATATGTGATGTTACAGGTCAAAGATAGATATGCATCAGGCGATCAGATCGGGCACTTGTGGAGCAGAACCAAACGTTATGTAAAATCTTTGGTGGTATTAAACTTAAACACACTAGTTTTATTAATCATAAATGTAAATTTTATGAAATTAAGTGTGTTTAACTTATGAAATTGTAATTTCACGCTTCCGAACATAATTTTTACGATAAAGTTTAATTTGGGACCTAAAAATGGGACACGTGTAATCGTGTGCAAAGTTTGGGTGTTACATAGTTGCTTCTAGCTGCTGTGCACAAGTTATCTGGATTCAAAATCAGATAAAAGATTATGGAACAGATCTCTTCAACACTCCTATTCAGATAGACAACTCAAGTGCAATCTCCATCACCAACAATCCTGTCAAACATTCCAAGACAAAGCACATTGACATAAGATATCACTTAATCAGAGATTGTGCTGAGAAAAGGATAATTCATCTAGTCAAAGTTGATACAGAACACAATCTGGCTGATCTCTCTTCACCAAAGCATTTGATGAAGGAAGATTCAGGTACTTAATAACATCCATTGGGATGATTAACTTTGAATAAATGTACAAATAATGAATAAATAATTCTTCGGAAGATAAACTTAACTTATCTTCTGATGAGTAACTACCCAGCAGAAGATAGATTAAGTCTTCGGAAGCATTATTTATTCCTCATGTCGGAAGTTCTCACACTTCAGAAGCTAAATTACCTTCTGAAGTAATACTCTTCCGATACATTCACTTTGGAAGCTTAACCTTCTGAAGGTACTCTTCAGAAGAAGGTATCTTCCGAAGAACATTTTGTTCTGATGAACTTATCTAATATTTCAGAAGCAGTGCTTCCGATGTATTAATTTTATACTTCTTAACCATTGCTTCTGATACTTCAGAAGCAGTGCTTCCGACAGTATAAATTTTATACTTCGGAAGCAAATCTCTTCTGAAAACTTTTTGGTCTCTTAAACTCCTTCCGAAAGCCACATCTTCGGAAGCAACTCAGCCCTTAGCAAATATTCATCCATTTATTGTGAAACCAGCTGTCATCGGAAGACCTTTTTCTGACATCCGGATCTCAAATTTAATGTGTCTATATATTAAATGCTGAAATCCGAAGGTATAAAAGGTCTCCCGCTTATTCATCTTCTCTCACCGTTTCATTTCAAAATTGATTTTCACTTTTCTCTCAAATCGTAACCTAAAAACCTCCGATCGAAATGGCTCTTCTTGCATTCAAACCTGCTCACAACCTTCCAGCGGAGTTGTCATCAGACAATGATGCTGATTTTGCTCCGATCATCTCGTTTCTTCAAAGGAGCAGGTATTCCTTTGCACTCACTGTTCAGCCCTTGGTGTATGAATCTCATCACCAACAATTTTGGGCATCATGTTCTGTTTCTTCTTCTTCCAATGGTAGGACTCTTAATGCCACCATTGATGCTCATCCTATTTCTATCAATGTGGAGACCATCTGTCGGCATCTCAAACTCAATGATGCCGTTGGAAAGGTCTCATTCACAAAGGATGAGGTAGCATCGACCTTTAAGTCGATGGGGTACGAAGGTCCTCTCCCTACAACAACCTATTTGAAGGGTAGAGTGTCCTATAATTTCAAGTACCTCATACATTTGTTCCTACATTGTCTTTCCAATAAGACAGGAGGTTGGGATCATGTTCCGTCTGACTTAGCCTTGGCTATTCACGGTTTGGTCTCCAACCAACTCTTTAACTTCTCTGCTTTTATTTTCAATAATTTGGTTGACAATATTTCGTCACCAAAGAAATTTTGTATGTACCCCAGGTTTTTGCAACAGATCTTCTGTGAGGAGTTGGGCACTTCCCTCTCCCTAACTAAGAATACATACAAAATACCCTTGGTTTCTTCCAAGGTTTTTGTGCAGCTAAAGAAGAAGAGTGCCCAGTTCTCTGGGAATTTCACTCCTCTTCTTCCCTCTATGGAGTCACATACTCCTGAAGGTGACAGCTCTGTTAAACCCACAGATGCTGAACCCACACCTTCCACTTCTGCTGTTCATCCCATAAAGATTACCTACAAGCGCAAACGAACCCCTGTACAGCTCTCTACAGCTGTACAGGCCCCTTCCTTTGAACCCAGCAAGAAAAAGGTGAAAAGAACTGATATGGGCACAGTTCCACCTAAGGTGAAAGCCACACCTGTAGTTAGTCCACAGGTTCTTCCTCTGAAATCTGTGGCTGCCCCTAACCAGCCTGATAACCCTTAGAGTATGTCACCATACATACCTGAGAATATCAAAAGGGATTCTCCCATCATTGAGTCTGTTTCTAATGAAGCAACTCCATTAGATCAGAGACTGTCTCCCAGGTCTCCAGGTTCTTACCATCCAGAAATGCCCCCTACCCATACTACTTCCCAGGCTCAAGGGACCTCTGCTATAGCTGTGGAGGAACCACTCTCTCCCACTTCCCAAACACTTATGAGAGTGGTGACACAGTTACAAGCTAGGTTCCCTGACCCAGAGCCTACCACATCAGAGGTTGATCCCAGGAGTGAAGAAGGGATCAATGCAGATGAGGCTGCCACTACTGATGAACCTTCTCAAGTTCTTCAGGACAGTGGTACAGGAAATAGGACCTCATCTGCGGCAACCAACATTGGGGAGGACTTCTTTGAGGCCCTTCTCAATGAGGGGAATCCAGGGTGCCAATAAACCACATCTGGTGGTGGAGGCGTAGGAGCTAGGCTCAGGACTCCATCACCCCATGATTCTACTCAGGTAGATGAGGGCACCAGAACACAGGAATTGACAGCTTCCATCACATCCCTCCAAGCCAGGGTAGCTCATCTGGAAGCTGAGGTGGCTACCCTGCGGCTTGAGGTCCAGACTAAAGATGCTACCATTCTGGACCTCAAGAGGCGTCCCCCAGTACTTCTTCAACCCTTTCATCCTGATCCTGCTACAACCACCTTCATCTCCCCTGATGCTACCAAAAAGGGGGAGAATACACCTTCTGCAGGGTCAGGATCATAAGTAAGAGAAGAGGAAGCTGCATAGGATGTCAACCCATCCATAGTCACTTTGACTACTGAATGGGATGACTTCTTGGGCACTTACTTCCATGTTTCCTCTACTTCCTCTTCCTCTTCTTCTGAGGCAACAGAGGCTGCCAAAGAGACAGAGCAAGAGCCCAACACAACAAATGTCTCTTTGGAGCCTCAGTCCCCTATTGGGACTCACCTGTCCCCTTCTGGGACTAAGTCTCCTTCTGAGACTGCAGCCATGGAAGAAACTATCCAAGAACAACCTTCAATCTCCATGGAACCTATGTCCCCTCCTTCTGGGACAAAGGCTACTGAAGACCTCTCCTCCTTTCCTGAGCTCTCTGGGGAAACTAATAAGGAATCAACCAAGATGGTTGGTCAACCGGAGGGGGCAATGAATGCTAAGGTTAACTCCGAAGCTACAGCTGCTTCCGAAGGCCCAGTTATTCTTGATGATTCCTCCTAAGAGGAGCTACGTGCCAATGAACCAGCTGGTGAGGCAACAGGAGACATTTCCTCTGGGGCAAAATTAACTGCTGATGACAAAGGAAAAAGAAAATTAACCCCAGAGGAGGAAGCAGAACAGGAGGAGAGAAGACCAAAGAAAGTGAAGGGCCGACCAGACACCTCTCAGGATGAAGAACGAGTTAGACTCTCTGCTTTGCTCGAAGAGAGAGGCTATGAATTTGATGAAGTATGGCTCTGGTCGGTGCCTCAGATGGCTGCCGAGATGGACAGGGTACAGCAGCAAGAACAGGTTGTTGCTGCATCCAAGGCCAAGACTGTTCTTACCAAGAAGCAAAAGGAAAAGGCCTACAGAGACAAGTCAAAGGCCTTTCTGCTGAATTATGGCTTCCATGCTTGGCAGCTAGGCCCAATGAAGAACTCAACCATGGATATGCATATCAGAGACATCAAGGCTAAGGTTGCCAGAGGTGAGTTACCTTCAATTGAGCAAATACATGCTCAAAGGGCAAGCCTAAACTTAGGCTTAGGTTTAGGGGGAGGAGTAAGAATAGAGTTTCCCCTCTCTGGTACAGGGATCAGAGAGGGAGAAGAAGTCATGTGTGGGGAAGTAACAAAGGCAATGTTCCCCAACATGTTCCCTCTAAACCCTAAAGAAGAACAAATATCTCCTCCATCAAGTCCCTCTATGGACAACATGTCAATCTCTTCAGTGATCAAGATCAATAAGGGCAAAAAGACTACATGGAAACAACCATCACTAAACCCTGATCCTGAGAGACAAACACAGGCTGATGAGAGGAGAACAGAAACCTCAATAGCTGAGGATGCTGATACACAGCCCACTGCAACTACAGGTGCAGCAGTGGGCTCAAATATGGAAGATTAGCAGGCCAGAGGTCAGAGGAATCAGGCCACTGCTCAAGACAGACCAAGATTCACAAGAAAAAAGAGCATTGCCAGAAGGAAAAAGAGAACATCTGCCATCTCCTCTGACTCTGAGTCAGACTCACCTCCCCCAGGACCAAAAGCCAAACCTGCAGCCAGACTCTACGAACATCCAAAAGATCTATATGATCTAACACATCACCATACCTACATTCCTATTGTGAAATGGAGCTACAATAGACTTCACAAAGAGTTTACTCTCTCTCTCTGTTCAATGGAGGAATAAAGGTTGTAAACTTGGTACAACTGTTTATGATGGCTGCACCCTTTGTTTTTGATTTAGAGAACCTCCCTCTTGATAATCCAGATAATGGATCAGAAGGGAGACAAGCACTCAGATGGGTAAAGGCAAGGGCTCAGGTCCTGAGGGGAGAAAAAGTTGTAAGAAGAATCCTATAGGAAGTTTTGGTATCATCAGCCTAGGGGGAGACTGTAAAGACTAATAAAGGCTGATGCTCACCAAACTTCTTATTTTGTCTAAGTATAGAAGCTACAATGACTAAAAGCCTTCGGAAGGAAGAAGTGATTCTTCGGAAGCAGCATTGCTTCCGAAGGATAACTTGTTCCTGCTGAAGGTTATACAAGACAACTGCTTCGGAAGAATAACACTTAAAGGTTTTAAAGCTTCAGAAGACTACAAGCTTCCGAAGAACCTTCCCAGCTTCCACAAGACAAAGACTTCCGAGGTTTATCCTCTGACAAAGACCATAGCTGAAGTACTTTCATAGTACAAAAGGAACTGACACAAGGCATGCTGATCTTAGTAAAGACAAAGACATCACACCTAGTGTCAGTGAAAGCACCTTACTTCCCTTCCTAAGCATTAAATGCAAAAGATCATCTGAACTTTGAAGATCATCAACATTAAATGTCTTTTGTATTTAGTAGTCTTTTGTTAAGTCAAATGTCTATAAATGTAATGATTGTGATTGAGTGTCTTAGCCTGTTAAGACACTCAACATACTAGAATAAGCTTTATTTTATGTATTGTCTAGTATATCCAACTTGTATTCCTACGTGTATACGGTTGTAGCCTTGGCTATGTAACCTCTCATTGTAAAGTCTGTAAGAGGGTGCTTGGATGGTGTAATACTTTGAGAGAAATATATCTTTGAGCTTGAATTTATTTCTTGTGTTCTTATTGTTATTCAAAGATTATTTTGATCACCTCTGAGTGTTTAGTGAGATCCTTCTAATAGATATTCCGCATCTATTAGATTGTAAGTGAGAAATACTTGTGAAGTGTTGTTTAGATTGAACAACCCGATCCAACAATGTTCAAAGGTATGGACTAAGGCTTTAAAGGAGATTGTGGTGCGTAACAATCATCCTCAGGTTTGTGTATACTCGTATTCGTCCTACAACTGAAGGATTTCATTTAAACGGTATGAAAGACTAAGGACATCAAATTTTTAGAATTTGTTAGGTTCATGTTAAGGAACACATTTAGGTCATATTTATATAGGTATATAAACACTCAATTTTGGCTTTGTTTTTGTGTTTCTTTTGGCGTCTTTGTGGTACAGCAAGCATGCAAATCAGCCACTGCAAATCTGCAATGCGTGGCATGGACCTGCTAGTTAGACCACAACTAGCATTAGGTCAAAATTCTTTTTAATTTTCAAAACAAAAATAATAATAATAATATTAAAAAAACTTATTTTGGCACCATGTTAATTATCAGGAAAAGTAAATTATTAATGTATTTTTCTTCTAGCTTTTTCAAGAATATAAAGTCGTCGGTAAAAGGAACCAATCTCAACTTGAACACTATAACGACAACTTCCTTACTTGAAGTGTTGAAGTTATTTTAACAAGATTTTTTCTAATAACATGGTCAAGATAGGTTTTCCTGACAAGTTGTATGATAGGCCGACCTGGCCTATCAGAGAACTTTTGCTATATTGAACTCTATAACCACCTATTTGCTAATGTTTACAACACATTTACAACCCGCCAACCTATTTTGGCTTGCCAATTCATTTGGTTGACACATTTAACATGAATTAATATTAAAATCATGTATAGTTAATCAATTTCATGCATCGACCCATCAAGCCTCCTCGATCTTATCGCTAGATATTTTTATTTCAGTTAGCTTAGCACATTCACATGTTTATATCAGTAAATAACAAGCCAAAAATCATAAAAAAGGCAAATACACCATTTCTAAAAAAAACTCAAAATAAATAACGCATGGAATTAATGAATTATATAAGTATGTGTTGTGATGATTTTATCTTTTAAAATCTAAGTGATATTATTAAGAAAAAAAATAGTTAATATTCTGACATTACCTGATGTTAATAGGATCCAGTGGCAAAAGAGGGAATATGATGGTCCTGATGAGCTGAGTCTTGACTAATGAGAATGAGAGGAGACTTGGAGATATAAGAGTTGAAATATATTCAAGGCTGAGGTGACAATTCGTCTTTTGGGAATGCGACTGTTTTAAATTTTGCAATAATGTTTCACAATTTTGAGAGCCCACATTTCAACTTCACAACTTAATATCCACATAATTTAAATATTTTGTTTCGAGTACAGATGTCAAGCTTTGCTAGATATTATTTTGATAATTTGGGATCTTTTTATATGTTTCAAAATATTTAAGATTATTAGAAATAGATCAAAACAAACAATGTATGCCTCGTTATCCTGACTCAGTTAAATAGTTTATTGTTTAATATATATACATACAATAGATGAAATTTGGAGTTGTACACAGTTTGAATAAACGAAGTATTATACACTTTGTAATAAAAAAGTTATATCTTTAAAAGAAATATGTATTGTTTTTTTTTTCTTTGGGGGGGGGGGGGGTGGGGTTTGTAAGCAGCAAGAAAGGAGAGAGAGGCAAGCTATCTATTTTTGGAAGTCAGTGCTTGTATTTTTTTCGTCCAGTTCTTAATATGGACTAAGGAGAGGAAACGTATTGTAACTCAAATGATGACCTATAGACGGAAACGCGTCTGTCTCTAGGGCTCTTAGCCTAGATGCCGAAGGCGTCCTTGGGGTAAAGCTATGATTTATACTTGCTCTCCATGAAGTGGATGTGGGAAAGGAGACGTATTGTAACTCAAATGATGACCTATAGACGGAAACGTGTCTGTCTCTGGGGCTCTTAGCCTAGATGCCGAAGGCGTCCTTGGGGTAAAGCTATGATTTATACTTGCTCTCCATGAAGTGGATGTGGGAAAGGAGACGCTAATGCAAGGAAAGGAGGTATGATTGAAAAAGCTTGTGTATTATTTGGTTTTTATAATATAACATATTTTTCAATTATTTTACATATTTTAATTTTATAATTATGAATGTAATATTAAAATTTTTGGAAATGACTCATAAAAACAATTAGTATCATGATTCTTCTTTAATTTTAAACAATTTAACAAACGTAATTTAAACTTATGTATTTGGAAACTTAAATAAAAGTTTTTAAATAAGAAAATATGTTTATTAGAAACTTCATGATTAATTTTATATTTAATTGTGAAAGCACATGCAACCTAGATCTCAGTGGATAAATAAACGAGCTGTATTATAGTTGTACTAAAATTAAATAGGTTTATCTTAATTTAGAATTTAAACAGATAGAAAATATATAATTTATAGTTTAGTTTAAACACGGCCCGTCAACCTAGCTATTTACAACTTATCTAAACATGTTTCGGGTGGTGACGGCTTCGAGCTTGAAACCCCCCCCCCCCCCTTCCCTTTTAATGGTTAAGCTTACTTTTCACTTAAATTACACTATAAATACACATTTGTGTAGGATTGAACTCATGACCTTTCATTTTAAGAGGCATGCCTTTATCAAATGGGATAGTCCTACATTGGTACCGATCAAACGCCCATGAGAACACCGACGTAAACTTTGCGGATTGTGCCTCTCGGCTTCAACCATGGGTACTACAAGCTAATTTATAAAACTACTTTGTTTGACCTTCAATTGTTATTTTGACAGCTGGAAATAAAAGAATAATAAGTTAAATATTTTAATGTATATTATTTTTTATTTATTAGTTTTGAAGTTAGTTACGTATTTTTTTAATTATTGAAAATGATGTTAGATATTAATTTAATGGTTTAATAAATACTAGAGGTTTGCCCACGTATTGCGGTGGGAACCCCACACTAAACATGATAAAGCCACGATATTAAATATTAGAATCCTGATCAGATAAAATTTGTTACTTTGTCGTAAAATCCTGATCAGATAAAAGTTGTAAGCAGCAAGAAAGGAGAGAGAGGCAAGCTATCTATTTTTGGAAGTCAGTGCTTGTATTTTTTTCGTCCAGTTCTTAATATGGACTAAGGAGAGGAAACGTATTGTAACTCAAATGATGACCTATAGACGGAAACGCGTCTGTCTCTAGGGCTCTTAGCCTAGATGCCGAAGGCGTCCTTGGGGTAAAGCTATGATTTATACTTGCTCTCCATGAAGTGGATGTGGGAAAGGAGACGTATTGTAACTCAAATGATGACCTATAGACGGAAACGTGTCTGTCTCTGGGGCTCTTAGCCTAGATGCCGAAGGCGTCCTTGGGGTAAAGCTATGATTTATACTTGCTCTCCATGAAGTGGATGTGGGAAAGGAGACGCTAATGCAAGGAAAGGAGGTATGATTGAAAAAGCTTGTGTATTATTTGGTTTTTATAATATAACATATTTTTCAATTATTTTACATATTTTAATTTTATAATTATGAATGTAATATTAAAATTTTTGGAAATGACTCATAAAAACAATTAGTATCATGATTCTTCTTTAATTTTAAACAATTTAACAAACGTAATTTAAACTTATGTATTTGGAAACTTAAATAAAAGTTTTTAAATAAGAAAATATGTTTATTAGAAACTTCATGATTAATTTTATATTTAATTGTGAAAGCACATGCAACCTAGATCTCAGTGGATAAATAAACGAGCTGTATTATAGTTGTACTAAAATTAAATAGGTTTATCTTAATTTAGAATTTAAACAGATAGAAAATATATAATTTATAGTTTAGTTTAAACACGGCCCGTCAACCTAGCTATTTACAACTTATCTAAACATGTTTCGGGTGGTGACGGCTTCGAGCTTGAAACCCCCCCCCCCTTCCCTTTTAATGGTTAAGCTTACTTTTCACTTAAATTACACTATAAATACACATTTGTGTAGGATTGAACTCATGACCTTTCATTTTAAGAGGCATGCCTTTATCAAATGGGATAGTCCTACATTGGTACCGATCAAACGCCCATGAGAACACCGACGTAAACTTTGCGGATTGTGCCTCTCGGCTTCAACCATGGGTACTACAAGCTAATTTATAAAACTACTTTGTTTGACCTTCAATTGTTATTTTGACAGCTGGAAATAAAAGAATAATAAGTTAAATATTTTAATGTATATTATTTTTTATTTATTAGTTTTGAAGTTAGTTACGTATTTTTTTTAATTATTGAAAATGATGTTAGATATTAATTTAATGGTTTAATAAATACTAGAGGTTTGCCCAC
This sequence comes from Mikania micrantha, assembly GCA_009363875.1. Classification (NCBI taxonomy): domain Eukaryota; kingdom Viridiplantae; phylum Streptophyta; class Magnoliopsida; order Asterales; family Asteraceae; genus Mikania; species Mikania micrantha. The sequence goes on from SZYD01001863.1 coordinate 64,209, forward strand.
GTATTGCGGTGGGAACCCCACACTAAACATGATAAAGCCACGATATTAAATATTAGAATCCTGATCAGATAAAATTTGTTACTTTGTCGTAAAATCCTGATCAGATAAAAGTTGTAAGCAGCAAGAAAGGAGAGAGAGGCAAGCTATCTATTTTTGGAAGTCAGTGCTTGTATTTTTTTCGTCCAGTTCTTAATATGGACTAAGGAGAGGAAACGTATTGTAACTCAAATGATGACCTATAGACGGAAACGCGTCTGTCTCTAGGGCTCTTAGCCTAGATGCCGAAGGCGTCCTTGGGGTAAAGCTATGATTTATACTTGCTCTCCATGAAGTGGATGTGGGAAAGGAGACGTATTGTAACTCAAATGATGACCTATAGACGGAAACGTGTCTGTCTCTGGGGCTCTTAGCCTAGATGCCGAAGGCGTCCTTGGGGTAAAGCTATGATTTATACTTGCTCTCCATGAAGTGGATGTGGGAAAGGAGACGCTAATGCAAGGAAAGGAGGTATGATTGAAAAAGCTTGTGTATTATTTGGTTTTTATAATATAACATATTTTTCAATTATTTTACATATTTTAATTTATAATTATGAATGTAATATTAAAATTTTTGGAAATGACTCATAAAAACAATTAGTATCATGATTCTTCTTTAATTTTAAACAATTTAACAAACGTAATTTAAACTTATGTATTTGGAAACTTAAATAAAAGTTTTTAAATAAGAAAATATGTTTATTAGAAACTTCATGATTAATTTTATATTTAATTGTGAAAGCACATGCAACCTAGATCTCAGTGGATAAATAAACGAGCTGTATTATAGTTGTACTAAAATTAAATAGGTTTATCTTAATTTAGAATTTAAACAGATAGAAAATATATAATTTATAGTTTAGTTTAAACACGGCCCGTCAACCTAGCTATTTACAACTTATCTAAACATGTTTCGGGTGGTGACGGCTTCGAGCTTGAAACCCCCCCCCCCCCCCTTCCCTTTTAATGGTTAAGCTTACTTTTCACTTAAATTACACTATAAATACACATTTGTGTAGGATTGAACTCATGACCTTTCATTTTAAGAGGCATGCCTTTATCAAATGGGATAGTCCTACATTGGTACCGATCAAACGCCCATGAGAACACCGACGTAAACTTTGCGGATTGTGCCTCTCGGCTTCAACCATGGGTACTACAAGCTAATTTATAAAACTACTTTGTTTGACCTTCAATTGTTATTTTGACAGCTGGAAATAAAAGAATAATAAGTTAAATATTTTAATGTATATTATTTTTTATTTATTAGTTTTGAAGTTAGTTACGTATTTTTTTTAATTATTGAAAATGATGTTAGATATTAATTTAATGGTTTAATAAATACTAGAGGTTTGCCCACGTATTGCGGTGGGAACCCCACACTAAACATGATAAAGCCACGATATTAAATATTAGAATCCTGATCAGATAAAATTTGTTACTTTGTCGTAAAATCATAAAACATAAGACACAAAAGTTTTAAAAAATAATAGTAAAGAAATAAAAATGACTTAAACTCGTGTCATACAATAAAGTGCTATTAAATTTCTGTTAAAAAATGATTGAATTATACGGCTTTACCGATATGGGTACTCGATTACAAAAGTAGTAACATCATCACAAATATGAAAAACATAACAAAAAACGGCTAAAACATTTGTCAATTTGTCCCGAAACACTAAATCAAACCTCCTCGCAAATGAAATGTCACTCTTAGAAAACAAAAACTCAACATAAGCACGAAATGTTAAAAATCGTTAACTCTTGCCATTCATAAACAAGAACTTAACATAAGCACGAAATGTTAAAAATCGTTAACTCTTGCCATTTCATTACACACGCTTTATAGTCACAAACCCTTGCCATTTGATCTAGGTAATTTTTCAAGAAACATTATTTGAAGAAACTATATATAAGTGTAAAAGAAGTAAAAAAAATATTATTACTATTCATTAAATTCACATTTGTGTAAATGGTAATATTGTTAGCATTGGGCTTAAGTAAAGATGACTGCCTCCCCTATTTTGGATTGTTTTGAGAAGAAATGAGAGGATATTGTTATGTCTCTCTCATTCTTTTAAATAACTATATTAAATAATAATTTACGTTAAGAATAATGATATTTAAAAATATATTTCTAGAATTTAAATAGTAATTTATTATTTTCTGTATTAATATTTACTTTATAAATATTTCAATTATATGATTATTAACTATTTTTCATTATCTTTTTTATACGGGTCAGGCTAAATGTACTCCTCTTCTGACTTGTCATACCCCCTTCTCACAAAATATTAAATATAAATTTGTCAAAATCAACTCTTCAACTTTATAACAAAACCAAAATGCACCAAGCATTTTTTCCAACTTAAAACGTACCCCTCTTCTTATTTGTCATACCCTCTCTCCAAAATATAAAATATAAATTTGTCAAAATCAACCCTTCAACTTTATAATAACCAAAATGTACGAAATGTTAATCCAACAAATATAATAGACAGGGACCCCTCTTTTTTTCGCCAGTAGTGTTAATATTTGGACCGTAAGATAAATTTTTTTGAAAAATAATAGTTTCGCCCCCCCCCCCTCTCATTTAAAAAAATAATACGAATTGGATTTACATACTCTTCAAAAAGAATTTACAAGCCAATTACACTTGAAAAAAATACTCGTTCTCACATTTAATATCAATTTCCAAATTTTTTACCCTCAATTTCCCTCCCTCTCATTTGTTCCCTCATTTCTTACAAATTTGAATATTTACCTTATCTTCCTTCATTCCCAACACTAAAATCTTCATTCCCCTCCAACCTTTTACCCTCCTCAGCCGTTCAAGTTTGACCCAAAGACTGCCACCGTCACATCGACCAACCGGTGACGGCCCTTCGTCTCTTCGTCACACCCTTGAGGCCTTGACCCTTCGTGGATTCGTCCCTGCGCTCGCTGCACGATGCTCGGTTTCTGAGTCACCACTCACCGCTCACAGCTCACGACCGTCACTTCCTATCTCCGGCGTCCCTGTCTTCCTCTAGCGTTCGACCTGCTCAGTGCTCATGGCTATGGCTAAGTGGCTCACTGAGTCACCACTGTCCACTGCTCCTTCTAAGTTCTAAGTTAGTAAGGTAATCAATGTATCATGTCGAGCAATTCAAAACTTTCAAAAGGTCGTCAAGCGGAATTATAATTCTTTGTACTCAATCTTTTAGTTTTTTTCACACATAATGATAATTATTTGACATTTTTATTTTATTGTTCGACCCGACTTGACCCGATTCAATGATCCGAAAATTTAACCCAATTAACCGAGACATACCGGTCGATAGCAAAAAAAAATTTGATCATGTTGAGTTTTCGCCCCCCTATCATACAAGTCAAGCTCCGTCACTGATAATAGATCTCTCAAATGGAGTTGTTAAATGCAGGTTGATAAATCAAAAGATCAATCATAAATAATAATAACAATTAATTTTGAGTTTTATACTCATTTTAATAGAGTTTGAGTTTTCGTTCGACTACGGTTATTTAGGCTTAGATTTCGTATTGATTTGATTTTTAAACAATGAATTGATGATTGATAACAATTTCGTGATGCTTGTACTTGTTTTAATTTCAAATCTTGATTGATTTTATCCATTAACACGAGCTATAAAACGATCGGGTCGAATGTGGGTATCTATGGATCTATGGTTGATTACGGGTAGAGTATGGTGGGAAAGAAGATGAAGTTTGGAACAGGCAAGAACAGTTCTCACGTTTTTGTTTAAAGGCTTATGGATCTTTTTAGTTAACAACAAAAAGCATAAAGTTTACTTGTATATATTTAAAAAGCTTAAATGGAGGTATGACAAGTAAAAAAAATACAAAAGAGGGTATATTTAGCACAACCATTTTTATACTTATACTAATTGTTTAATATTATCTAATATCGGGTAATACATCGTGTTATTATATATACACAAATTTAGTTTGGCCAGTGCCCACACTAGCCACAAAAAAAAAGGCAAATTGGATTTTAATAATCCAACTTTGACACATTGGCCGTTGCCGGTCCCAACTACGAAAATCTCCGATAACGGTCCGAACTTTCGATATATTTTCCCGTGGCAGACCGCCGTCAAATAAACCCTAACGGCGGCGTTAACTTTTTTTCGAATTTTGAACAGATTTTTGAGGGCTTTTGTTCAGATGAATAATACGAGTCGAATGGCGTATAGCTTACCTAGAAACATTGCTCTAAATTTCTCAATTTGATGATTTCTTTGACGAATTGAAAGTTTAAACACCAAAATTGGGAAATTTGAAGCAGCGTTTCGAGGTAAGTTATACATCATTCGACTCGTATTCTCCATCTGAACAAAAGCCCTCATAAATCCGTTCGAAACTCGAAAAAAAGTTAACGCCGTTAGGGATTATTTGACGGCGGTCCGCCACGGGAAAATAAGTCGAAAGTTCGGACCGTTATCGGGGATTTTCATAGTTGGGACCAGTAGTGTGACAATTCACAAATTTCAGGTTAGAATCATAACTCAAAAATAAAGAAAATGAGTGTAAGCGAAATTTCGAAACGAGGCTCCGATTTCAAGATACACTGATTCGAATATAGCGTTAAATAAGAGATCATATAATTTGAACTTTTCAGGTCTTGAAATTATAAGGGTTGGAAAGAGCTCGAAAAATCGTGAACGTGGGCGAAAACGGCGCGTAAAACGGAGTTCGTATGCTCCCGGAATCGCGAAAACAAAATCGGGTATAACTAAGGCGGTGGAGGTACGCGAAGCCACTCTCCTCGATCAGATTTCATTCCTGGTCAAAAATAAGCGATTTCCAGATGAAAACAGAGCTATTTCTACCCTCTAAACTCATATTTGAAGCCATCCAAACGTCCGGATCGAGCTAGGGAACGTTTCTACAAGTCCCGATCATCGTTTTCATCCGAGAAATCCGTTCTAAAGGGTAACAATTCGACCTCTTCTATTATTTTGATAAAATATGAATTAGATCTAGATTTTAATAGTGATATCATGGTTATTGTTGTTGATTATTGCCTAGATGATGGTTAGGAATAGTTAGAAATCAAGAACTCGACAGGTTAACGGTGAAATCTTTGTTTTGATCCGTTATAATGTCCGATTATCATGAAACCATCTCATCGATCATAATGGTTTTAACCATTTGATTATAACAATGGTTGTGATTGTCCTGATCATTCTTTGGAATGATCAATGACAAGGATTAACTATTTCTAAACCTGGAATCCATTGAAAAACTGTTTTGGTGATATAATCAACAACAATACTAATTTGGTTAATCTGGAAATGTCCTGATTAAACCAACAAGTTATAAGTTTCTTAATAAGAACCTAAATCATTTTAGGTTCTCAATTAACACACGTTGTGAGATATTAAGCTAAGGAAAGTTCTGAGAGTCAGATTAACCTTAATTAACTCATAGAACTCTAATAACATACAGGTTTAGAGTTCAAGAACTAGTGATACGAACGTTGTGCATTGTTACCGATTTGAATCAACTCAGGTGACTTCACGAACCCCTTTTTTGTATTTTGTCTTTTGAACTCGGGGAATGAGAAAACATACAAACTCATTTGAAACATCTTGTTTATTGTGAAGCTTTGAAATGTTTTTGATACATTTGTGGAACATGAAACCTGATTTGAATAGGTGGAACTCTGAAACGCTTTCAATGCATTTTGTGAAACATGAAACCTTATTTGATCAGGTGGAACTCTGAAACGCTTTCGATGCATTTTGTGAAACATGAAACCTGATTCGATCAGGTGGAACGCTGAAACATTTTTGAAACATTTTGTGAATCATGAAAACGAAAGCGTTGTAAAACATTTGGTTGAAACACGTGACAGTAGGGAGAACACATGACCGAACTTGTCATTATTTCACGGGTTACACATTTGTCGCTAAGTCCCCTATTCTGTAACCGTTAACCGTGGGGGGGGGCGTGATTATTGAGAATATATTCTATTTTTGATTGACAATCCTCGCCCGTGGTTCGTAGCTAAAACCACGACTGGATGTCGAGCGGGCGCTCAATAAGGCTAAACACACAATGTCTTGCGACAAGGAAATTGGGAAGGGGCAAACACTGAACTCGTCAGCTCGGTTACGGGAGCCCAGGAGTTATAATTGGACAGTTGGTCAGGAACTAATACACGACATTGTTGGAAGGAACAATGTTCGCACTGGATACCAATGTTTTATACCCAGTTTGGGGCATAAATATTATTTAACTCTTTTTATGCAAACATTTGAATCGTTTAAGATACATTACATACATTTTTAACAAATAAACTTGTGAACTCACCAGCGATATGCTGATTGTTTTAAAATCATGTTTTCTCAGATGCATAATGATACAGGAGTGGAGCTGGGAGCTCAATCTTTGGAGACCTATAGTAAAGTCTATGAGAGATAGACTCAACAGTGTGATACATAGCATAGTATATATGTGTAATAGCATTATATATATATGTGTGAAACTCAGTTAAAACTATTATTACATTAGGCTTGTGGCTAATGTAGTTGTAACATGGGTTTGTAATATAGAAACATACGTGTCTTTTGTTATAAACAATGACTGTGAAACCTTGAAGGTCACACGGTACGCTTCCGCAACGACAAGGGGTGTGACAGATTGGTATCAGAGCCATTGGTTTATAGTGAATTAGGTTGCATGACTAAGACCTAATCTATAGCCATATGACTCTAACACAAAACATTAATGTTGCATGTTCAGAAGCATGCCGAGAGGACGACCGAGGCGAAATCCGCAGGAAAATCCACAAGTAAATCCGCAAGAAAACCCGCATGGCAATCCAGAAACTGAGCAACCTGCTATCTCCGTAGAGATGGACCAACTCATAAATAGACGAGTGGCTGATGCTATGGCCACTTACAAAAATCAACAACACACAGGAGAGGGAGGATCCGGTGCTATTGGCAACAATACAGGAGGAGGCAGTGGAGCTGTAGGTGGCAATGGTGCTGTAGGAGGCAGCGCGGCTGTCGAAACCACTGGTTCTGCACCAAAATTATGTTCTTACAAGGATTTCTTGAATTTCCAACCTCTTAGCTTTAATGGAACCGATGGAGCTATCGCACTGATCCGATGGTGCGAAAAGATGGAAACGGTATTTCGTGTCAGTAATTGCCCTGAAGAATGCCGAGTCAAGTATGCCACTTGTACTCTGAGTGAAGCAGCTCTTACATGGTGGAACAACCATGTTCAAGGTTTAGGCATTGATGAAGCCTATCAGATTCCCTGGTTAACACTGAAGCAAATGATGATGGATGAGTATTGCCCACGAAGTGAGATCCAGAAAATGGAAGAAGAATTCTATAACCTGAAAGTGCAAGGGAGTGACATTGCCAGTTATACTACTAGATTTCATGAGCTGGCACAACTTTGCCCAATGATGGTCACTCCTGAGTACAAGCGAATAGAGCAGTATTTGAAAGGGCTTCCTCCAAATACTGAAGATATGGTGACTTCTTCTAAGCCAGATACCATTCAAAGTGCAATTCGGTTGGCTCATCGCCTGATTGATCAGGCAGTTCGTCGTGGAACCTTGGGGACAAAGGTACCTGAAGAAAAGCAAAACATTGGTAATAAACGAAAATGGAATAGCTATTCACCAAATCAACCACAAAAGAAACCGACTCAGGTTAGAGTCAACACCGCTATGACAACTGATAAGAAATCTTACGTGGGAAAACTCCCCAAGTGTGAGAAATGTGGGTATCATCATGTGGGTGAATGTAAGCCCTTCATGTGTAACAGATGTGGCGGACGGGGACATTTAGCGAGGAATTGTCGAGCTCTTGTACCTACATCGGTGACAGATAGCAGCAGGGATAATAGGAGTTGTTTTGAATGTGGAGTTGTAGGTCATCTCAGGAAGAACTGCCCAAAGCTAACAAATCAAGGTGGCAACAATGCTCGAGGTAGGGCCTTTGTTATTGCAGCCGAAGACGCCAAACAAGATCCAAACCTCGTGACGGGTACGTTCTTTGTCAATAATCATTATGCTTCTGTCCTATTTGATACGGGGGCAGAAAAGAGCTTTATGTCAACTGAATTTAGCACACTAATTGGAGCCAATCCAACTGCATTACACGATAAATACACAATAGAACTAGCCACCGGGAAACTGATAGAAAGTAGTGAGATAATTCAAGGGTGCACGTTACAACTAGGGGACTATGTTTTTGCTATAGACCTTTTATCGGTGAAACTGGGAAGTTTCGATGTGGTTGTTGGCATGGACTGGTTGTCCAAGAACCACGCCGAAATTGTATGCTGTCAGAAGGTAGTCCGCATTCCACTCCCAGGTGGGGAGACTCTCTTGATTCATGGTGAAAAGAGTGAAAAGGCGTTACAAATCATCACCTGCATGAAAGCCCACAAGTACCTACGCAAGGGATGTCAAGCAATATTAGCGCATGTCATGGAAAGGAAGTCAAAAGAGAAGCGATTAGAAGATATACTGATTGTAAGAGAGTATCCAGAGGTATTTCCTGAAGATTTGCCTGGATTACCACCTAACAGACAAGTCGAATTTCGAATTGACTTGGTGCATGGTGCAACACCAATAGCTCGATCGCCGTACAGACTTGCCCCAACGGAGATGCAAGAGTTATCTAACCAACTACAAGAGTTGCTGGACAAAGGTTTCATAAGACCAAGCTTCTCACCGTGGGGAGCACCTGTTTTGTTCGTAAAGAAGAAAGATGGAACCTTCAGAATGTGCATTGATTACCGAGAATTGAACAAGCTGACAGTCAAGAATCGGTACCCGTTACCAAGGATAGATGATTTATTCGATCAGCTGCAAGGTTCTAGTTTCTATTCAAAGATCGATCTGTGTTCAGGGTACCACCAGCTGAGGGTCAAGGACGAGGACGTTCCAATCACTGCATTTAGAACCCGGTATGGCCATTATGAGTTTTTGGTTATGCCGTTTGGATTGACGAATGCCCCGGCAGTTTTTATGGACCTTATGAATAGGGTTTGTAAACCGTACTTGGATAAATTTGTCATTGTGTTCATCGATGATATACTTATTTATTCCAAGACCAAAGAAGATCATGAGCAACACCTAAGGCTTATTCTGGAATTGCTAAGAAATGAAAAACTGTATGCCAAATTTTCCAAATGTGAATTTTGGATGAGAGAAGTACAATTTCTTGGGCATGTAATAAATCAAAAAGAAATACATGTTGATCCTGCCAAGATTGAGGCTATCAAGAATTGGAATGCACCCAAAACCCCGACAGAAGTACGTCAATTTCTTGGCTTAGCAGGGTACTATAGAAGATTCATTGAAGGTTTCTCAAAGATAGCTTTACCATTGACTACATTGACGCAAAATAATAAGAAATTTGAATGGAGCAACAAGCAAGAGGCAGCATTTCAATTGTTAAAGCAAAAACTATGCAGTGCACCTATTTTATCACTACCTGAAGGAACGAACGATTTCGTAGTGTACTGTGATGCATCACATCAAGGATTGGGTTGTGTACTGATGCAGAAAGACAAAGTCATTGCATACGCATCCCGGCAGCTCAAAACACATGAGAAGAACTACACTATGCGTGATTTGGAACTAGGAGCTGTAGTGTTCGCACTCAAAATCTGGAGACACTACCTTTATGGTACAAAGTGTACTATTTACACTGACCATAAAAGTCTCCAGCATATCTTCGATCAAAAAGACTTGAATATGAGACAACGTCGTTGGATTGAATTACTCAATGATTATGATTGCGATATTCGCTACCATCCTGGCAAGGCAAATGTTGTTGCAGATGCTTTGAGCAGGAAAGAGCGAACCAAGACATTACGAGTGCGAGCTTTGGGAATGATTATTCAAGCAAGTCTTACTGCTCAAATTCAAAATGCTCAACTTGAAGCTCTTAAGAAAGAAAATTTGAAAAATGAATCTTTGCGAGGTTTGGATAAGAAATTTGAGGTCAAGACTGATGGAACTCGCTACTTTGCACATAGAGTCTGGGTACCAAACTCTGGGAACCTAAGGAGCTTAGTAATGGATGAAGCTCACAAGTCTCGATACTCTGTACACCCTGGCTCTGATAAAATGTATCATGACCTCAAAGAACTGTATTGGTGGCCCAACATGAAGGCTGACATCGCTTTGAATGTTAGCAAATGTCTAACCTGTTCTAAGGTTAAAGCTGAGTATCAAAAACCATCAGGGTTGTTGCAACAACCAGAGATTCCACAATGGAAGTGGGATCATATTACAATGGACTTCGTCACAAAACTACCCAGAACTTCTAGTGGCTACGACACTATCTGGGTAATAGTCGATCGTCTCACAAAGTCTGCACATTTCTTGCCTATGAAAGAAACAGATAAGATGGATAAACTCACAAGGCTTTACATCAAGGAAGTAGTTTCCCGACATGGGATTCCGACCTCCATCATCTCATATCGAGACAGTAAATTCACCTCACGAGTATGGCAGACCCTACAGAATGCATTGGGTACTCGTTTGGATATGAGTACCGCATATCACCCTCAAACGGATGGTCAGAGCGAAAGGACTATCCAAACATTGGAAGACATGCTTCGAGCATGTGTGATTGATTTTGGAAGCAGTTGGGATACACATCTTCCTTTGATCGAATTCTCATACAACAATAGCTATCACACGAGCATCAAGGCAGCACCATTCGAAGCGTTGTACGGTCGTAAATGCCGATCCCCTATATGCTGGACCGAGGTTGGTGAAAGTCAACTCAAGGGGCCAGAAATCATTCAGGAAACGACAGATAAAATCTTCAAAATTCGAGACAGACTACGAGCTGCACAAGATCGTCAGAAAAGCTACGCTGATGTGAGACGCAAACCATTGTCTTTCCAAGTTGGAGACCGCGTCATGTTGAAGGTCTCACCTTGGAAAGGAGTTGTAAGATTCGGAAAACGTGGCAAATTGAACCCTCGATACATAGGGCCATTTGAAATCATTGCAAAGGTTGGACCTGTTGCGTACAAACTCAAACTACCACCGGAACTCAGTGGGGTGCATGACACATTCCATGTATCAAATCTCAAGAAATGTTTGTCAGATGAAACGCTTGTGATACCGTTGGAAGAAATTCAAATCGATGATCAATTACATTTCATAGAGGAACCGGTGGAAATCGTGGATCGGGAAGTGAAACAGTTGAAACAAAGTCGCATTCCAATAGTAAAGGTCCGTTGGAACTCAAGGCGAGGACCGGAATTTACCTGGGAACGCGAAGATCAGATGAAACTTAAGTACCCCCATTTGTTTGATGACACATCAGTATTGAGATGAACAAACTGAATTTCGGGACGAAATTCTATTAACGGGGGGAGACTGTGACAATTCACAAATTCCAGGTTAGAATCATAACTCAAAAATAAAGAAAATGAGTGTAAGCGAAATTTCGAAACGAGGCTCCGATTTCAAGATACACTGATTCGAATATAGCGTTAAATAAGAGATCATATAATTTGAACTTTTCAGGTCTTGAAATTGTAAGGGTTGGAAAGAGCTCGAAAAATCGTGAACGTGGGCGAAAACGGCGCGTAAAACGGAGTTCGTATGCTCCCGGAATCGCGAAAACAAAATCGGGTCTAACTAAGGCGGTGGAGGTACGCGAAGCCACTCTCGGTGGTACGCGACGGACCCATCTGGTATAAAAATCTGACCTCCTCGATCAGATTTCATTCCTGGTCGAAAATAAGCGATTTCCAGACGAAAACAGAGCTATTTCTACCCTCTAAACTCATATTTGAAGCCATCCAAACGTCCGGATCGAGCTAGGGAACGTTTCTACAAGTCACGATCATCGTTTTCATCCGAGAAATCCGTTCTAAAGGGTAACAATTCGACCTCTTCTATTAGTTTGATAAAATATGAATTAGATCTAGATTTTAATAGTAATATCATGGTTATTGTTGTTGATTATTGCCTAGATGATGGTTAGGAATAGTTAGAAATCAAGAACTCGACAGGTTAACGGTGAAATCTTTGTTTTGATCCGTTATAATGTCCGATTATCATGAAACCATCTCATGGATCATAATGGTTTTAACCATTTGATTATAACAATGGTTGTGATTGTCCTGATCATTCTTTGGAATGATCAATGACAAGGATTTACTATTTCTAAACCTGGAATCCATTGAAAAACTGTTTTGGTGATATAATCAACAACAATACTAATTTGGTTAATCTGGAAATGTCCTGATTAAACCAACAAGTTATAAGTTTCTTAATAAGAACCTAAATCATTTTAGGTTCTCAATTAACACACGTTGTGAGATATTAAGCTAAGGAAAGTTCTGAGAGTCAGATTAACCTTAATTAACTCATAGAACTCTAATAACATACAGGTTTAGAGTTCAAGAACTAGTGATACGAACGTTGTGCATTGTTACCGATTTGAATCAACTCAGGTGACTTCACGAACCCCTTTTTTGTATTTTGTCTTTTGAACTCGGGGAATGAGAAAACATACAAACTCATTTGAAACATCTTGTTTATTGTGAAGCTTTGAAATGTTTTTGATACATTTGTGGAACATGAAACCTGATTTGAATAGGTGGAACTCTGAAACGCTTTCAATGCATTTTGTGAAACATGAAACCTTATTTGATCAGGTGGAACTCTGAAACGCTTTCGATGCATTTTGTGAAACATGAAACCTGATTCGATCAGGTGGAACGCTGAAACATTTTTGAAACATTTTGTGAATCATGAAAACGAAAGCGTTGTAAAACATTTGGTTGAAACACGTGACAGTGGGGAGAACACATGACCGAACTTGTAATTATTTCACGGGTTACACATTTGTCACTAAGTCCCCTATTCTGTAACCGTTAACCGTGGGGGGGCGTGATTATTGAGAATATATTCTATTTTTGATTGACAATCCTCGCCCGTGCTTCGTAGCTAAAACCACGACTGGATGTCGAGCGGGCGCTCAATAAGGCTAAACACACAATGTCTTGCGACAAGGACATTGGGAAGGGGCAAACACTGAACTCGTCAGCTCGGTTACGGGAGCCCAGGAGTTATAATTGGACAGTTGGTCAGGAACTAATACACGACATTGTTGGAAGGAACAATGTTCGCACTGGATATCAATGTTTTATACCCAGTTTGGGGCATAAATATTATTTAACTCTTTTTATGCAAACATTTGAATCGTTTAAGATACATTACATACATTTTTAACAAATAAACTTGTGAACTCACCAGCGATATGCTGATTGTTTTAAAATCATGTTTTCTCAGATGCATAATGATACAGGGGTGGAGCTGGGAGCTCAATCTTTGGAGACCTATAGTAGAGTCTATGAGAGATAGACTCAACAGTGTGATACATAGCATAGTATATATGTGTAATAGCATTATATATATGTGTGAAACTCAGTTAAAACTATTATTATATTAGGCTTGTGGCTAATGTAGTTGTAACATGGGTTTGTAATATAGAAACATATGTGTCTTTTGTTATAAACAACGACTGTGAAACCTTGAAAGTCACACGGTACGCTTCCACAACGACAAGGGGTGTGACAAGCAGCGGCCAATGGGTCAAAGTTTGGATTATTTAAATCCAATTTGCCAAAAAAAAGCACCCTTCGCTTAGCACAACTACCACTGCACAAAGCGCAAGTTCTTAATGCAAGGTTCTGGTGTTTTTTTAATTTACAAGTAAATGTTTTTTGAGTTTTTGACTAAACTAGTGTGTATGGTAAAAATATTAACAAAATAGTGTTACTTGAAAAATAATTACCAAAATGGTGTTTTCTATGCTTCTATCTATCTAAGATTACTTTTTGAGTTTAACTTTAATTAATTTCATTCTTTTTACAATTAATATTTTTTTATATAATTGTTCTTAAAATATTTAAATAAAAACTAAGCAATATTTAGAATTCACTTTATAGTTTATATGTATATTTAATCTCCTTAAACTAATAAAAGAGTATAACTAGGAAACACTGGTCATTTTCTTAGACCTTCATAATTTTTATTTTTCCGCCTAAAACTTGACCCAATATATTTTATTATATGGATGTTAAAATACTTTTTTATATGGATCTTAAAATATGGTCAAAAAAATATTTAATAGAATTTTTAGGCAGGAAATAAAGAGAATTTTTAAAATCCATATAACAAAATATATTGGGTCAAGTTTTAGGCGGAAAATAAAGAGATTTATGATATAAAATTCAATTTTAGTTCAATTTATTTAACATTTAATTTATTCAAATGATAACAATTGTGTATAAATTTAAAACTTTGATGTTTTTTAACTATTCATCTTGTGTAATACATAGGTTTCTATACTAGTATATATATATATATATGAGCCGGATCAAATACATATGCTTCTTAACGTACTAAACATAGGATGGATTCTGGACCCTTTGATCAGACTAATCAATGGTTAAGATTTAGTGGTCCCCACTTTATACAACTTTTTTCACAAAATAAGTGTAAAATATAACTGGAAGGGCAAAAGAGGAAATAACCACATTTTATAATGTTACAACAAGTTCCACTCGTTTTTTAAAAATTAAATAACTTTTACATGCTTTATTATTTTTTAAAAAAATTACACCATAAAATTGAGAATTTTATTATCTTTAATTTGAATATAGTATTGTTATAGTTTTTTTAAGTTTTTTTTACGTGGTCCGTGATTTTTACGCTTGGTACGTAATTATTGGTACGTGATTATTCAGTTGATCCTTTGATCATGCATGTTAAATGACGGTCTGTGATTTTCATATAACGTGGTCCGTGATTATTGGTCTGTGATTATACATTTTGCCCTTGATTATGTGTGTTAAAATACGGTCTGTGGTTCTTATATAATGTGGTCCGTAATTATTGGTCTGTGATTATCCGATTGTCCGTGATTATGTGTGTTAAATGTCAGTCTGTAATTTTGTAAATCACGGTCTGTAATTTTATATGGACGATAATACCCTTTACCCTAATGACACATGTCACGTTCCTGTGGCTTCCTACGTTTAGCACGTTAACAGTACTAATATGTACGTTAACCGTCCCCTATATATATAATTAAAAAGCTTTTTATTAAAAATACGTATGTATTTTACATTTAATATTGAACAAACTTTTGGAGGAAAAAACAAATCCTTTTGACACATGTCACGTTCCTGTGGCTTCCTACGTTTAGCACGTTAACAGTACTAATATGTACGTTAACCGTCCCCTATATATATAATTAAAAAGCTTTTTATTAAAAATACGTATGTATTTTACATTTAATATTGAACAAACTTTTGGAGGAAAAAACAAATCCTTTTGAAATAAAAAATTTTTAGTTTAAAATTCAATTTTTCTAAATAAGTTTTGTTGTTAATGATTTTTTTAAAAAAAATATTTTATTTACACAAAAGAGTTAATATTTATATAAAGTAAATGTAAAACCGTTTAAAAACATATCACTACATGTATTTTAATATTTATATAAAATAATACATTCGGAAAAAAAAACTATTTTCATCAAGTAAATTTTTTTTTTAAAATCCATTAACAAAAAACATGTTAGCTATATTAAAGTTTAACTAAACCAAAATAATATATGTAGTTTTTTTCAAAAAGTTTTATTTTTTTACGACTAAAACTTTTATTAATATTAACTCTAAAGTACATGAGAACAATTTTTAGAACTAACATGTACTTAAGAAATAATATATAAAAAAGTTTTAATAGGAAAAAAATAATGCTTTTTGAAAAAAATGAATCCGTGCTATTTTGTATTACTATAGCTTTAATTTAGCTAAACATGTTTTTTGTTAATGGATTTAAAAAATATTATATATAAATATTAAAATACATGCATATAGTGATATGTTTTTAAACGGTTTTCCTTTATAAAAATATTGAAATGACTCTTTTGTATAAATAAAATACAATATTTTGAGAAAAAAAAATTAATTAACTAGAAACGTATTTAGAAAAATTGAATTTTAAACTAAAAAATATTTGTTACAAAAAGATTTATTTTTCCTACTAAAGTTTATTCAATATTAAATGTAAATACATACGTCTGTTTAGTAAAAAGCTTTTTAAAATTATATATATATATATATATATATATATATTAAATATACATATAAAGTGAATCCTAAATCTTGCTCAGTTTTTATTTATATATTTAAACAACTATATAAAAAATTAATTGTAAAGAGAATGTAATTAATTGAAGTTAAACTTAAAAAGTAATCTTAGATAGATAGAAGCCTAGAAAACACCATTTGGTAATTATTTTTTAAGCAACACTATTTTGGTAAATATTTTCATCATAAACAATAGTTTAGTAAAAAAAAACTCAATGTTTTTTACTCTTTATGGAATTTCAGTTGAGTCCTTTAAACTAATTTTAATGGTTGTTTGCTAACATCTTAATAGTCATTAAGAGGATACCTTTTAATGGTTTATAGTCCCTTAATAATTATGAAGTAACATTAAGTTTGGGTTAAAGTCTAGGTTTCAAAGTCTGACACCACCCAATTTTTCTTCGGTCAAACGATTTACCTCTCTTATGTTGAGATTATGATTTATTAAATGGTAGTCTCGATCATTAAGAAGCTAACAAACAACCCATTAAAGTTGTATAAACAATAATTGTACTAAAACTAAAAAACATGTTCTTTCTAAGTTATATTATATATACTATAAGGGTTTCAATATTTATGCATCAGTCGTATCATTATATTTAGGTAAAATCAATCATATTATACACATATAAATTTTATTCATACATATTTTTTTAATATTTTCTAACTTTAAAGATACAAAAAGTTGATTTTATTGGTAGACGAGTGTACCAATAACACAAGACTAGTATAATATTAATTTTATTAAATAAACTTTATTTTAAATTAATTCAGGTTTTATTTCAAATTAACACAAGACTAGCTTGAAATTTAATGGTTTTATTAAATAAACTTTATAAATCGTTACTTTGACTCTCTTTTAGGTATTTTTAATTTAAATTTTATCTCTACAATAAATGTTAATACTTTTAAGTTTTACTTCTAAACTTTTAGGTTTTTATCTAATTTATACATATTATCCATAAGCTTTGGAAAATGCTTTTTAACACAAGTTTTCAGCTGATTTATGTTTTTGCGTAAGTTTCGCTAGGGAACGAGTTAGGTTATATAAAACATTTTCATTCGACACTATAAATTCAAATTATCACACGTTTTGACGCCTTTAGGGTCAAATTACTGGTTTCATTGAATCTGAATGTTAATTGTTGTTTAAGTTAAAAAAAATAATATGTTACATTTTATCAATTTTATAACCTACACTAACACATATTTGTTTGTTATGCTTTGTGAGTATTTGTGTTGGCTAGCTGCTTGTATTCATGGGCTTTCGTGGGCTGGACTTGATGCATCCGTGGGCTTAGCTTGTGTTCACAAACTTGGGTGGATGTGTATATACGAAGAGTTGGACTGTTGGAGACAAAAAAGAATAATAATCAAGATTTTTGTTTTTATTTTTCTTCTCTTAGAAGTCTTGAGAAGACTCTTTAGTTTTTTAGGGTTTTCTATTTTCTCCTTTCAAGATCTGTTGTTCGTTTTGTATTACTCTAGTTTTTTCATCACGTTTACAAATCAAGTCCGGTTGTCTTGATTTGTAGATTTTATTCAGATTAAAAATTTGTATGGTTATTGTATGCAGTTCTTAAGTTCTTCGTGTTTTCTGAAGATCTTGAGTAGATGAGGTTTGAATCATAAAACTATGTTGAGTTTCTTGACAGTTTACAGGTGTCATCTGTGGCCTTTATATGAATTACCGATAATCGTTTTTTAATCAACGTGCTATGCAACGGTTTATTATTTACATTAATTACATATTTAACATACTAATTCTGCTAATTACATTTTAACCCAATAATTTAATCGATTAACTAACGAATACACATGCAACCAATCAACGGATTAACAAACGTTGTGTATAGTTGTTCTAAAAATTAAAATTAAATGGATTTACCTTAAATTTAGAATTTAAAAAAGAAAATATATAATTTATGGTTCAGTTTAAACTCGTAAACCTATTTACAACTTAGCTACGACATGTTTAGGGTGGTGAGGAGTAGAACGTGAGTCCCCACGGTACCGATCAGGTGCCCATGGAAACATGATCGACGTAAACTATGCCAATAATGCCCCTCGGCTTCAACAATGGTCAATGGGTAGTACAAGCCAATTATGAAGGCACTTTGACCATTCAATGGTCATTTTGGCCGCTACAAATAAAAGAATAATAATTTATATTTTTAAGGTATTTTGTTTTTATTTATTGTTTTTTAAATAACTTAGGTATTTTATTTTTAATTATTGATAAAGATGTTTATGTTATTTTAATTAAAAAAACATTGGGTGGTATTGGGAAAAAAAGATGGCTGCCTCCTCTCTTTTGGATAGTTTCGAGAAAAAAAGGGAGATAAAACATTCTGGATTTTTGGCGGCTTGTTTCGTTACTAATGTATATATATGTCGTCCCTTAAAAAGCAAAAGTAAAGTCATACTAACTTTAACCTTATTTTATTTTATTTTTTGTGGAAATATCGTTAAAACCATTGGATTGTTTGGTTAATTAGACATCATGAGTTGGGGGGTCTCATTGGAAGCATCCTTGCTATTCCTACGGGTAGAGGTGAGGGTGTCTACATCTTACCCTAATCAAACCCTACCTTAACTTTGCTAATGGTGGGATATACTGAGTACGGTAACGATGATATTTACAACTCCATTTTGTCTCCACCAACCATTGCCGTGTAACATGTTTACCAACTTTATTAATTTTTAAAGAAGTAACTTTATTATATAAACCAAGTGTTACAATTAAATCATCAAAAGTTTTTTTTTGTTTATTTAAGAGTAAATTACGGTTTTGGCCCCTGTGGTTTGTGTGTTTTAACTATTTCGGCCCAAAATAAAATCTTCTATCAATTCAACCCCTGAATTGATAAAAGATTCTATTTTGAACCGAAATAGTTAAAACACACAAACCCCAGGGGCCAAAACCGTAATTTACTCTTTATTTAAAGTCACTCAATTTTCACTAAGTGTTCTAATTATGTGAAATTTTTTTAATAAATATTTAAACTCTTTAAAATTAATCAAGGTAAATGACATATATATGAATATTTTATAAGTATTTAATTATTATTTTGTCTCAATTTCACTTAAATTTAACAATCTTGAAACTTTGTTATTAATTTGTAAATTTGTTTTCTTCATGATTACATCTTGTTTCAAGTTAATTAGAAAAAAATCACTTATTATTAAGAAATATTCATATATGTTTCATTTGTCTCTATTAATTTAAAAAATATATATATTTATATAAAAATTACAGATGATTGAAACACTTAGTTAAAGTTGAGTGACTTTAAAAAGACAAAAATACTTTTGATAACTATTAGGTGACATATTCTCACTTTTAAATAAATCATTAAAATACACATTTTGACGGACGAATTCATCAAAAAAATGTAGACTTTTTGCTTCGTCAGGCGGCCATTAAAAACTTCCAGTCAATCTGCAGATGCAACATATTAAAGCACTGGCTAAGATTCAAAAGCGTTGGCTAAGCCTTCTAAAGTAGATGCACAATTGCTTTTTGGATGCTTAGTTTGCATGTTAACACATGACACCTTTAGATTGGTTTTTAATAAAAACCAAATAAACTGGTTAAAAACCGAATAAACCGAATTTAACAAATCACAAATGAATCATTAATAGATCATTCAAGCCAAAGGGGTCGGAAATGCAAGTTTTAACCTTAGCCGATTCCTAGGTGACCATGGATTGACATTGATCTAGTTTAAGTTTAACTACTTTTTATGACCAAAATCTTATTTTGACATGTGGTCTCAACCAGCTAAAGAGGTTGGTTTGACCAACAATCATGTTGGATCGGGTTGCTTAATCTAAACAACACGTCACAAGTATTTCTTTCTACAATCTAACAGATGCGGAATGTTCTGTTAGAATAATCTCACAAACACTCAAATGACAAAGTAATAATCTTTGAACACTAATAAGAACACAAGAATAATTTCAAGCTCAAGGATATATTTCTCTCAAAGTAAGAAGCGTACAAGCCCACTTCAAGCAAACATACAATGAGAGGTTATATAGCCAAGGCTACAACCGTATACACTTAGGAATACAAGTTGGGTATACTAGACAATGACAAAAGTAAAGCTTATTCTAGTATGAGGAGTGTCTTAACAGGCTAAAACACTCAATTACAATTATTACAAATATAGACATTGACTTAACCAAAAACTAGCTGGATACACAAAGCATTTAATGCTGATGATCTTCAAGGCTTCAGATAATCTTTTGCATTTAATGCAGCATGGGAGAGGTAAGGCGCTTTGTCTGACTCTTTACATGTTGTCTTTGTCTTTACTCAGACCAGCATGTCTTGTGTCAGTCCTTTTTGTACTATGAAAATACTCAGCTACAGTCTTTGTCAGAGGATAAACCTCGGAAGTCTTTGTCTCTTGCGAAAGCAGGTGAGGAATGTCTTCGGAAGCTTTTGTTCTTCAGAAGCTTTGAATCTTCTATGTGTTGGGTCTTCCGAAGCAGTTGTCTTGTGTACCCTTCGGCAGGAGTAAGTTATCCTTCGGAAGCAATGTTGCTTCCGAAGAGTAACTTCTTCCTTCCGAAGACTGTTAGTCTTTGTAGCACTTATACTTAGACAAAATAAGAAGTTTGGTGAGCATCAACCTTTATTAGTCTTTACAGTCTCCCTCTAGGCTGATGCTACCAAAACTTCTTATTTTGTCTAAGTATAAGTGCTATAAAGACTAACAGTCTTCGGAAGGAAGAAGTTACTCTTCGGAAGCAACATTGCTTCCGAAGGATAACTTACTCCTGCCGAAGGGTACACAAGACAACTGCTTCGGAAGACCCAACACATAGAAGATTCAAAGCTTCTGAAGAACAAAAGCTTCCGAAGACATTCCTCACCTGCTTTCGCAAGAGACAAAGACTTCCGAGGTTTATCCTCTGACAAAGACTGTAGCTGAGTATTTTCATAGTACAAAAGGGACTGACACAAGACATGCTGGTCTGAGTAAAGACAAAGACAACATGTAAAGAGTCAGACAAAGCGCCTTACTTCTCCCATGCTGCATTAAATGCAAAAGATTATCTGAAGCCTTGAAGATCATCAGCATTAAATGCTTTGTGTATCCAGCTAGTCTTTGGTTAAGTCAATGTCTATATTTGTAATAATTGTAATTGAGTGTCTTAGCCTGTTAAGACACTCCTCATACTAGAATAAACTTTACTTTTGTACTTGTCTAGTATACCCAACTTGTATTCCTAAGTGTATACGGTTGTAGCCTTGGCTATATAACCTCCCATTGTATGTTTGCTTGAAGTGGGCTTGTACGCTTCTTACTTTGAGAGAAATATATCATTGAGCTTGAAATTATTCTTGTGTTCTTATTAGTGTTCAAAGATTATTACTTTGTCATTTGAGTGTTTGTGAGATTATTCTAACAGAACATTCCGCATCTGTCAGATTGTAGAAAGAAATACTTGTGAAGTGTTGTTTAGATTAAGCAACCCGATCCAACAAGTGGTACTCATCAGAGGATAGGTTGAGTCTTCGGAAGCATTATTTCTTCCTTAGTCGGAAGTAACCACACTTTAGAAGTTAAATCATCTTCTAAAGTAATTCTCTTCCGATACATCATTCTTTCGGAAGCTTAGACTTCTGGATTTAATCTTCAGAAGAAGCTGTCTTCCGAAGAACAATCTTTCTGATGAACTGTTTCTGAATACTTCAGAAGCAATGCTTTTGATGTTCAAATTTCTACACTTCGGAAGCAAATCTCTTCTGAAACACTTTTGGTCATGCATTTCTTCCGAGCCACATCTTCGGAAGCACCTTGGTCCTTAGTAAATTTTGAACATTTATTGTGAAAACAGCTGTTATCGGAAGTCCTTTTTCTGACATCCGGATTTCAAAATTAAATGTGTCTTTATATTTAATGCTGACATTCGAAAGTATATAAGGACTCCCGCTCATTCATCTTCTCTCACCGTTTCAATTCGATTCAATTTTCCTTTTTTTTTCCTCTCAAATCGTAACCTAAAAACCTCCGATCGAAATGGATCTCCTTGCATTCAAACCTGCTCACAACCTTCCAGCGGAGTTGTCATCAGACAATGATGCTGATTTTGCTCCGATCATCTTGTTTCTTCAAAAGAGCAGGTATTCCTTTGCACTCACAACTCAGCCCTTGGTGTATGAATCTCATCACCAACAATTTTGGGCATCCTGTTCTGTCTCCTCTTCTTCCAATGGTCGGACACTCATTGCCACCATTGATGCTCATCCTATTTCGATTACAGTGGAGACCATCTGTTGGCATCTTCAACTCAATGATGTCGGGGGAAGGGTCTCATTCACTAAGGATGAGGTAGCATCGACCTTTAGGTCGATGGGGTACGAAGGTCCTCTCCCTACAACAACCTATTTGAAGGGTAGAGTGTCCTATAATTACAAGTACCTCATACATTTGTTCCTACATTGTCTTTCCAATAAGACAGGAGGTTGGGATCAAGTTCCGTCTGACTTAGCCTCGGCTATTCATGGCTTGATCTCCAACCAACTGTTCAATTTCTCTGCTTTTATTTTCAATAATTTGGTTGACAATGTTTCGTCACCAAAGAAATTTTGTATGTACCCCAGGTTTTTGCAACAGATCTTTTATGGGGAGTTGGGCACTTCCCTCTCCCTAACTGGGAATACATACAAAATACCCTTGGTTTCTTCCAAGGTTTTTGTGCAGTTAAAGAAGAAGAGTGTCCAGTTCTCTGGAAAATTCACTCCTCTTCTTCCCTCCATGGAGTTACCTACTCCAGAAGGTGACAGCTCTGTTGTCCCCACAGATGCTGAGCCCACACCTTCCACTTTTGTTCCACACCCCATAAAGGTCACTTACAAACGCAAACGAACCCCTGTGCAGCTCTCTACAGCTGCTCAGGCTCCTTCTACTAAACCCACAAAGAAAAAGGTAAAAGGGACTGCCCAGGGCACAGTCCCACCTAAGGTGAAAGCCACACCTCTTGTTGTTCCACAGGTTCTTCCTCTGGAACCTGTGGTTGCCCTTAACCAGCCTGCAAGCCCTCAGTATATGTCACAAAACATATCTGAGAATATTCAAAGGGATAACCTCATTCTTGAGTCTGCTTCTGCTGAAGCAACTCCACTAGATCAGAGACTGTCTCCCAGGTCTCCAGGTTCTTATCACCCAGATATGCCCCCCACCCATACTACAACCCAGGCTCAAGGAACCTCTGCTATAGCTGTGGAGGAACCACTCTCTCCTACTACCCAAACTTTAATGAGAGTGGTGACACAGTTACAAGCTAGGTTCCCTGACCCAGAGCCTTTTGTTACAGAGGTTGGCCCCAGTGGTTTTGAAGGGGTCAATGCAGGTGAGGCTGCCACTACTGTTGATCTTAATCAAGATCCACAGGACAGTGGTACTGGTACTAGGACCTCACCTGCGGCAACCTATGTTGGGGAGGACTTCTTTGAAGCCTTTCTCAACGAAGGGAATCTAGGGACCCAAGAAACCACATCTGGTGGTGGAGGTGCAGGAGCCAGGCTCAGGACTCCATCGCCCAAGGATTCCACTCATGTGGATGAGGGCACCAAAGAACAGGAATTGACGGTCACAATTGCAACTCTCCAAGCCAGGGTGGCTACCTTAGAAGCTGAGGTTGCTGCCCTGCAACTTGAGATCCAGAACAAAGATGCTGCTATTCTGGATCTCAAAAGGCGTCCCCCAGTCATTCTACACCCATTTCATCCTGATCCTGCTACAACCACTTTCACCTCCCCTGATGCTACCAAAAAGGGGGAGAATGCACCTTCTGCAGGGTCAGGACCAGAAGCAAGAGAAGAGGAAGGTGCACAGGAGGTTAACCCATCCATAGTCACTTTGACTATTGAATGGGATGACTTCTTGGACACTTACTTTCATGTTTCCTCCACTTCCTCTTCCTCTTCCTCTTATTCTGAGGCAACAGAGGCTGCCAAAGAGACAGAACAAGAGCCCAACACAACAAGTGTCTCTTTGGAGCCTCAATCCCCTTCTAGGACTAAGTCTCCTTCTGAGACTGCAGCCTAGGTTGCCATGGAAGAAACTATCCAAGAACAACCTTCAATCTCCATGGAACCTGTGTCCCCTCCTACTAGGACAAAGGCTACTGAAGACCTCTCCTCATCTCCTGAGCTCTCTGGGGAAACTAATAAGGAATCAACCAAGATGGTTGGTCAACCGGAGGGGGCAGTGAATGCTAAGGTTAACTCCGAGGCTGCAGCTGCTTCCGAAGGCCCAGTCATTCTTGATGTTTCCTCCTCAGAGGAGCTAAGTGCCAATGAACCAGCTGGTGAGGCAACAGGAGACATTGCCTCTGGGGTAAAATTGACTGCTGATGATAAAGGAAAAAGAAAATTAACCCCAGAGGAGGAAGCAGAACAAGAGGAGAGGATCCCGAAGAAAAAGAAGGGCCGACCAGACACTTCAATGGATGATGAACTCATCAGATTGTCTGCCCTTCTTCAGGAAAAGGGGTATGATATTGATGAAGTACTTAGCTGGTTGGTACCTAAAATGGCTGCCGAGCTGGACATGGTGCAGCAGCAAGAACAGGCCGCTGCTGCATCCAAGGCCAAGATTGTCCTTACAAAGAAGCAAAAGGAAAAGGCCTACAGAGACAAGTCAAAGGCCTTTCTCCTGAATTATGGCTTCCATGCTCGGCAGCTAGGCCCAATGAAGAACTCAACCATGGATATGCATATCAGATACATCAAGGCTAAGGTTGCCAGAGGTGAGTTACCTTCAATTGAGCAAATACATGCTCAAAGGGCAAGTCTAAACTTAGGCTTAGGTTTAGAAGGAGGAGTAAGAATAGAGTTTCCCCTCTCTAGTACAGGGATCAGAGAGGGAGAAGAAGTCATGTGTGGGGAAGTAACAAAGGCAATGTTCCCCAACATGTTCCCCCTAAATCCTAAAGAAGAACAAACATCTCCTCCATCAAGTCCATCTATGGATAACATGCCAATCTCTTCAGTGATCAAGATCAATAAGGGCAAAAAGACTACAAGGAAACAACCATCACTAATCCCTGATCCTGAGAGACAAACACAGGCTGATGAGAGGAGAACAGAACCCTCAATGACTGAGGATACTGGTTCACAGCCTACTGCAACAACAGGTGCAGCAGTAGGATCAAATGTGGAAGATCAGCAGGCCAGAGATCAGAGGAGTCAGGCCACTACTCAATACAGACCAAGATTCATAAGAAGAAAGAGCATGGCCAGAAAGAAAAAGAAAACAAATCCTATATCCTCTGACTCTGAGCCTGAAGCAGCACTCTCAGTACCTAAAGTCACACCAGAAGCAGCTCCAGCAACTACACAATCTCAGGAAGATCTAAGGGACATCCATGGACTGATGCATGAGCATTCCTATGTCCCCTTAGTGAAATGGAGTTTTAATGCACAAGAAAAGATTTTAATTCTCACCAACTACAATGGAGTAATAAAACTGGTGAATCTTGTGCAGCTGATGGTGTTAGCCAAACCCTATGTCCTCGACTTAGACAAGCTCCCTCTCAACAATCCTGATAATGGAGCAGATGGGAGGACAGGCAGCAGGTGGGTAAGAAAAAGGGCAAAGGTACTGAGGGGTGAATGGAAGCCAAGGGCAATTCCTTAGAAGTTTTGGTAGCATCGGCCTAGGGGGAGACTGTAAAGACTAATAAAGGCTGATGCTCACCAAACTTCTTATTTTGTCTAAGTATAAGTGCTACAAAGACTAACACTCTTCGGAAGGAAGAAGTTACTCTTCGGAAGCAATATTGCTTCCGAAGGATAACTTACTCCTGCCGAAGGGTACACAAGACAACTGCTTCGGAAGACCCAACACATAGAAGATTCAAAGCTTCTGAAGAACAAAAGCTTCCGAAGACATTCCTCACCTGCTTTCGCAAGAGACAAAGACTTCCGAGGTTTATCCTCTGACAAAGACTGTAGCTGAGTATTTTCATAGTACAAAAGGGACTGACACAAGACATGCTGGTCTGAGTAAAGACAAAGACAACATGTAAAGAGTCAGACAAAGCGCCTTACTTCTCCCATGCTGCATTAAATGCAAAAGATTATCTGAAGCCTTGAAGATCATCAGCATTAAATGCTTTGTGTATCCAGCTAGTCTTTGGTTAAGTCAATGTCTATATTTGTAATAATTGTAATTGAGTGTCTTAGCCTGTTAAGACACTCCTCATACTAGAATAAGCTTTACTTTTGTACTTGTCTAGTATACCCAACTTGTATTCCTAAGTGTATACAGTTGTAACCTTGGCTATATAACCTCCCATTGTATGTTTGCTTGAAGTGGGCTTGTACGCTTCTTAATTTGAGAGAAATATATCCTTGAGCTTGAAATTATTCTTGTGTTCTTATTAGTGTTCAAAGATTATTACTTTGTCATTTGAGTGTTTGTGAGATTATTCTAACAGAACATTCCGCATCTGTTAGATTGTAGAAAGAAATACTTGTGAAGTGTTGTTTAGATTAAGCAACCCGATCCAACAATGTCTATACTTTTAGCAGCTGAAATTTGACAAATTCATTGTTCAAAATGTATAATTTGATGATTTATTTCCCATTATATGCACCTACAACCCCAACGCAACTCCAAAGACATTCCACCATTGACACATGTTGATGAAGTTGGTATATTTGTTCTAAAGAATCTTTCATTTTCCAGCAAGATAATATATAACTATTACCCAACTTCTAAAAATCCACAACTATAAGTTTTCTATCTGTCACCAACAATTTAGTGTTTACAAAATAGCATATACAGAATCATAAAAACATAGTTGAAAGCCAAAAGCTAAGGTCGTTGAATTTTTTTCAAATAAAAAAATGCTCAAAATCACACATGGATGCAATTAGAACCATCACAATCATTACCAATTAATTTTGAAAATCATCATTACCATCGGTCGGTGGAGTGGGGACTAAGAATTATTCGGGATTAATCGGCCAACTAATCGGTCTAATCGGATAGTCGGACCTAGTCGGCCTTAGGGGACAAACCATTAATCGGCTTAGTTGGGGATTTTTACAACTATGTATATATATATGAGAGGGTTCATTTGAAAATCATCATTTTCATTACCAGTTATTTTTTTTTCATTTTTTCTTTTTTATTTCCTATTATTATAAGGTAATATGTGTACAAAAAAGAAAAAAATGAATAAAAAATATGTATTTCATGTTATTACATATATGTAACTTCTATGTTACACATACTAGTTACATATATGTAGCTTCATGAGTTGCATACGTAACGTTTTGAGTTACATATACGTAATTTCGTGATTTACATATCTTTATTAAAATTTTATATCTAATTATAATATTTTTAAACTCATAATAAAAAATTAGGAATTTTTTTTAATTTGTTAGTAAGTATGAGTTTTTCTTGGTTTTTTCCAAAATGAGTAGTTTTCTTATGAATTTTCCCTCTATATATATATATATAGATTAATAGACGAAAAAAATAAAAAAGAATATGCCTGAATGTGTTGGGAATAAGGAGTGAACTAACCAACGAACACAAATGTTTGCATGCGTCCTCGACGATAGACGTCATTGGAGCCTAGTTAATGGGCAAAGAGTCATAAATGTCCAATTTTCAATCACAACTGTATGAAATGCAAAAACGATCTTCCAAATAAATGGCAATACGTAACGTAGTGTGATTTTCACCCTTCTAATGAAAATAAAAAGAGTAATGGGATTATGAAACTCACCTATGATGACAAGTAGCACGAACAGACTCAAAAAATTGTTGCAATGTCAAATACTTACCATAGAGGTTATAAACATTTACTTGTCGCCTCCATTAAAGGTAAATATGATTTAATTAGACTAACCGTGAACAATAGAGGTTATAAACATTTACTTGTTGCCTTCATTTATGGTAAAGATGGTCTGAACCATAGTTAGAGCAAATAGGATGCTTCCAACAACTAGAGCAATGATATTCCATGGACTACTGAAATAAGTCCTCCTCATCCAAGCTATATGTTTTGGCCAGTAATTATTTGAATACTTATCCAATGTTTTCCACTGTTGAGTGTAAAACGAGTTTACCACAGAAACTTGTTTGCATATGTTGTTGATCATGTTAGCAGCTTCTTCATTTGAACCCATAACGTTGATGAGGACTTTAGAGTTTACTAGCTTGGCAACATCATCTTGACTATTTACCAATATATCCATAACAAAAGCATATGATGTGACATACTTACGAGTTTGCCTCGACTCTAGCTCGTAGGCAATGAGATTCCTTAGAATCATCTCGGTGAAATCATGAACATTTAATACTGGCATTCTAAGAGTACACTTACACCAAGACCAAAGAAAACATGGAAATTCCATTTCCATCCCCAACACCCATGTTGGACTTCGGTTAGGTTTGAACTTCACCCCTGCCTTGTCTAGATCCACAGCTGAACGGTTTCTTGTGCTTAAAGAACCTTTTGGAATAATGTCATCTTTCTGAGGTTTGTAACATTCATGTAGAAGGCTAAGAATATGATGAGGACTATCGATAGAGGTACTTTCGACGATACCAAAAATTTCATCTGAATCAAAGAGGTTGAGGAACGTGATAACTGGAACCATAAATTCAACAAGTGACATGCCTAGATCAAGTTCCGCTATGGTGCACTTAAATATTTCATCGAGAAAAAAGAAAGGGATCTGGTTTTCTAGCAGCATCAAGTCAACAACATCTTCAAAATGAAACATGTTATCCAAATTTGATTCCAAGCAATATATTAAAACCTGGAGAATGAATCCAAGTATGAAACAAGCATCCATAACCATCATTTCGGCAAATTCAACATCATTGTATGTCTTTGTCAAAACATAACATGCCTTGATTTTTTCCATCGAAGCGTACACCTTTTGCATGCATGAATTCATTAAAGTCTCTTGTGGGGAAGGCATACAAGTCATTAGATTAATCAGATAAGTTGCTTTCTGCCTTTCGAATGCCTGCACGTTCTCATCGTCTCTGTGCAGAGGTCCAATAGAGACCACCCGAGGGCTGAATGAGTGTGGGCTCACGTCTCGTAGTGTATGAGGAGCCATGTGAATCGTTGGTGTAATTCGTTCATTGAGGCTGTGTTCTTTTTCTACACGATGTATAAAACGTTGAACTCTCTCTTGAATCATGTTTTCCACGTCTCCAAGCTCCAAATCTTTATTTTCCATACTGAAGCTTTTTGCTCTGATCTGCATGTATAATAACACACCAAATTTATGAGATAAATTCAAAGGGATGAATGTGCAATATGTCAAATGAAAACGGATGCATATAAGAAATTGTTAGCCTATAATTGTTAACCAAGTTTGTTTAATAACTAATATCTCTAACTACTTATAATCTAGGGACATATTTGTCATTATGTCAGAGTTATGTTATAAAGTAGTGTGTAATTATGTAAATTAGAAGGGTTGATCTTGTAATCCCCTAATGCTCAATTAGGATATGGTCGACATACTTACAACCGAAAATATACGTATATATATATGTCGATCATATGGCTGAGATCAATAACAATTTTTTTCAATCACTTGTATGTTTGATTATTAATTTCTCTTAATCTCCTCATGTTCCTCATTTCCTTGGCAACAAAAATTACCTGGTCTTATACTCGTTAGCATCATATGTAAGAAATTAGTGTAGGAAATAATTGGACCAAACTAACAACGAAAACAATGATTTTATGATAGAAATCTTGAACCAAACTATGACGCCCATAAAAAAATAATATAAAAAGTGTATAGGCGTCGCCGCCTGGGACATGTCAGTCAGAGTGGGGCCGACGCACGGGACAAAATTTAAATTTTACGGGTGTGCGTCAGAATATAATGCCGCCGACGCCCATAAACAACACGTGTCAATCAGTGTATGTATGGTTATATGGGCACCCCGCCTATACACGCACACAGACACCCATACTAGAATGAACATTTGAAAGTAAAATGGGCATTTTGTAAGGAGAATTTTACCCTTAAAACAACCCTCTTGCTTGTCTTATACAAACTTCAATGTGCTTTGTCTTTTAGGATCTCCCTCTGTTAAGTAAGTTATCTAGACTGCGTTGTCCCTAATTCAGATTTTCCTTTGTGTTTCTTTCGGTGTCTTTGTAGTACAGCAAGCAATGTGTGGCATGGACCTGCTACTTAAACCACAACTAGCATTAGGTCAAAATTCTTTTTAATTTCCAAAATAATAATAATTATTATATTATTATCAAAAAAACATATTCTGACAACATTTTATCCTTCTAGCTTTTTCAAGAAAATATCTTGGCGGCTACAAGTCGTCTGTAAAAGGAACCACTTTTAACGAACATTAAGGCGACAACATTCTTACATGTAGTGCTGAAGTTATTTCGACGAGATGTATTCTGATGACATGTAATCAAGATAGGTTTTGTGATGACCAGTCGTATGATAGGCCGACCTATCAGCGACAGTTTTTAATTTTTGCAATAATGTTTCACAATTTTTAGATCCCACATTTCAACTTCACAACTTAATATCCACATAATTAAAAAATAATTCTTCTTTATTTTTAAACAATTTAACAAACATAACTTAAACTTATGATATTTGGAAACTTAAAAATTTTAAAATAATAAAATATGTTTATTTCGAAAGTTCATAATTAATTTTTTATTTATTTTTTTTTTGTTAATACTAGATTAATTATTATTCATATCTATAATTAATAATCCATAATCCAAAATCCATATAATAAGTATTCATATTTAAGTACGAGAGAAAGACGAAAAAAACTAATAGTTAGATGTAGATAAAAGATAGCTAATATATAATTTATAGTTTAGTTTAAACCCGTCAACCTATTTACAACTTAGCTAAACATGTTTCGGATAGAGCTTAGAACTTGGGCCCCCGTGGTACCGATCAAGCGCCCAGGAGAACAACGACAAACTGCGGATAGAGCCTTCGGCTTCAACAATGGGTATAACAACTTACAAGCTAATTATACAGCCCCTTTGTTTGACCGTCAATTCAATAGTTATTTTGACTGTTACAAGTAAAGGAATAATAATTTAAATATTTTAATCTATTTTATTTTTATTTATTGCTTTTGAAGCTAGTTATGTATTTTATTTTTAATTATTGAAAATGACGTATATTATTTTATGGTTTTATTGTTGTAAATTTAGAGGTGGGAGAAAAACCTAGAACCGACAACCCAAACCGTAACCGGTCCTATCTAACCGACGGTTCCGGTTTCTCAGAGAAATCGAAACCGGAACCGGAATTACCATAACTGGTTCCACCTTTACCCGGCCAAAACCAGAACCGTCCACCAACTGGTCAAAAACCCGAACCTAACCCGAACCGGTTCTTGACTTTGTTGACCAAAACCAGAACCGGTTTTGACCTGGAATCGGCTTTAAAAAAACCTGGTTTGTGCACCACTTGTAAAAAAACAAACAATCAAATAAATGATAGCCCATTTGGTAGACTTTGCCTATTAAAATAAGAGGTCATAAGTTTAAAAAAAAAATAACCTTGTTGTTCAATAAAAACATGTAATTAAAAAATGATTGGGTGGCATTGGAGTTAAAGAAAGATGGTGGCCTCCTCTCTTTTGGATTGTTTTGAGAAAGAAAGAAAAAAAAAAACGAGAGAATATATTTAATAGTCTGGTTGGTTGTTTCTTTGGGTGGTTTTTAATAGTTTCTAGGAACATTCCCAGCCACCATGATACACCCGTGAGCCGCCCAACATGTGTATATAAAACTCTATTTTAATATTTTGCAATTGTAACTCTTAAATTTATATGATCGGGTTGGTGATATTTTTTTAAGCGATAATTGTGTTTATTTTATGAAGAAACAGTTACTTAGGAAAGTCTTTTTAAACTATGTTTTAGATAGATTTCAAATAATAAAAACTCGTAGAGAACAATTTTAAATGAATTATATTTCCATTAATATGTTTTGGTATAGGAAATCAGTCTAATCGTCTTTTTTAACATGACTCGACTCGATCTGACTCAAACTGACATGAAAAAAGCAGTAAATTTTTTTGCCCCAATGAAAAAAATTTCTAGGTCAGTTACTACCTCTTTTGTAACATGTTCACATAATTTATTCATTTTGACTAACAAAATTATCAAAATAAATGCAAGCATTATACTTTTTAAGCCCGGTCATGACAAAAATCCAATAACATAACAAAGACATCGTTGAATCGTTGATTACCCGGTGTCCACCATTTCAAAGAAACCAACCATCCAAAAATTTTAAATATAAGCAATGCTTAAATGCCAAGTTACATTCAAAAAGTTAAATTGGGATTCTGATAAACTAAACTTTGAACAATGCTCTCAAATATGATTTCCTAAAGAGAATATAACTTAAAAATTTAACGAAAAACTATTGAATATGTGAGTAGGGTTAACAAATAAGGAATTAAACTCTTAATTTGATAAAGTTCATTGCACGTTGTCGTCAGAGATGAAAGTTACAGAGGAGACCACCAGACGTTGTCTTGGATATTTGCATGCATATATTCCACTTAGTATGTCGTCATGAATACAAATTTGAATCACTTTAATCAAATCACTGGAGGGGTAATTAATTCTAGCTAAAGGTTGTCAAGCTACCTTTATGTGCTGAAACTGTTATACTTGTAGAATACATCCAATAATCGATCAAAATAATTACTTATAAATTAATCAAACTTGAATATTCTTAAAATCCATTACTCTTTTCTCTTTCGTATTAAACAATTTATGCACTTAAAAATTTGTTCAATCGGATAATATCAAGAATTGATTCAGATGTTGAATTGTTTATGATGAAATCAAAGTGGTTCTTGTTCTTTTGATCAATAATTTGTATCCTTCGTATCCCATGTATGATTTGATTAAAGCGACGACGAAGACCGATGACCAGACGTTGTGTGAGTTTATTAGCCTAGAAACCCGTATATTATACGGTTGAATAATTAAAAATATAATTTATTAATATCAAATAATAATAAGTATTTAATAATTATAAAATTATATTTTAAGTTAAGATATAGTTGAAATATTCTTATAGTTTATTTAATTTTAATAAATTAGTAAATTATTAGAATAAGAAAATTTATATCTTTTAATATTTAAATATATAATTTAATTACCAAAAATTATAAGTATTTATTAGAAGAGAGACGGGAAAAAAGATTGCAAATTTCACCAGCTTGTGACACGTGTCTTCTAAAAGTATTTTTTTTTATTAAAGTAGGTAGAGGTAGATTCCTATAAATTATATAACTCGACCTCTGAAACCTTGAATAGAATATGTTTAATTAATCAATTACATTATAGCCTCACTATCGAATATATTAGAAATAACTACCAACACAACTAGAATATAGAATAGGGGTGTTCATCGGTTCGGTTAACTGTTTGTTCGGTTCGGTTTAATCAGTTTTCAAAATTTTTCATCCCTAACCGTTAACCGAACCGAACCGAACCGAATTCGGGAAATGGTTATCCGAACAGAATTCAATTTGGTTCGATTTTGGTTATAACCGAACAAACCGATTAAAAACCAAATAAACCGGTTAAAAACCGAATTCAACCTTATACTATTAATAAAAATAATAAATTTAATTATGAATTCGGTTTAATCGGTTAATCGAATAAACCGAATTCAAAAAAAATCTAAAACCGTTAACCGAGCTGAATTCAGAATTCGGTTCGGTATTTTCGGTTACGGATACGGTTCGGTTATCGGTTTTAATCGGTTTTCGGTTTTTCTGAACACCCCTAAATATAGAATAAGGAACTTTAAAGCCCATTTCCAATAATGAACATGAACCAGCGTTAAATTTTATTTGTTTATTCAAACTCTAATTTTTTATTCAACTTTAACGTGGACCAAATATTTATTTTCAAAATTCTAAATAGACGGCTCATATACAATTTAAGGGTTTTCTCTCTAAGATCGGATTTTTACATGATACAATTCCTATATATATATATAACTTAAATAATATATATAAAGTTATACATAACTTATAAATATATACAAAAATAATTTTGTATGTCAAAAAATGAAATTCAACAATAAACATTCCGAGTCAGGCTTGAAAACTTTCTCATGAACCAATCGAGCTATGTGTAGTTAACTGAGCTGAGCTTAGGCGAGCTCATGCTAGGCTCATTTACACCCCTAGGAGGGCAGTTGGGTCGGGTTGAGTTATGGCAAAATTGGGTGCCTTTAGAAAACGGTTTAAATTAGGCGTTTTGTCTTTTCTTTAGTTGGATTCGCAAAGGATTAGTGTTTTAAATATGATTAAAATTATCATGTACCTTACAACATGATGAATCACTGTAATATTATGCAGCAGTGTGATCTACAAAAACCTCACTTCATCCAAGTAGAAAAACAATGCTTTGATAAGTGTTCTGGTAAATCAGCCTGAAAAAATGACATATATAGTGATCTGAGAGATTAAATTAAACGTGATATTAATTAATTAGGATTTTCTGGTAAACTGCAAATCTTTTGCACAATATCCTTGATTTTAATTTTTTCTTCGCGGTGTTCATCTTCTTGTAAAAGTTGCACTAGCTGACGCCGTCGGTTTACAACCGTATTCAACAAAAGTAATTCATCAATGGAATCCAAACCATTCAATCTGGGAAGTATGACCTCCAAATAGTCGCACATCTCACCAGAATTATTAGGTTTGGTATTTGAGTCGAGAAAATTTGTAAGCAAATCCAGAAAAACACACAGTTCACTCTCGTTAAGTGTAATTAGTAGGTGTGAACATAAAGATGAGAAAGATTCTTCCATTAGAAACTCGTTGATGATTTTCCAAATCTCCTCCATATCTTCTTTGTACATTAATCTCAAAAACATACTTATGAAGAAGTTCATATCTAAAAACAAGATATCACCGTCTTTTAATGTGTCAGCAAACTCACGAGATGACCAAAATTCAGGCACATTTTCAAGAAAATTCTCAACTGTTTGTTCAACATCAAGATCAAGAAAATAATGAGGTTTGGTCGCAACCATGGCAGGGGATTGCCCATGTTTTCCTTTCCATTAAAGTTCCTCCCAACAAATGTCACGATTCATAAATGCAAATTGGGATATTGCTTTGGCCCCCTTTCTATGTTCCATATCACTAGTGCCAGAAAAACACGAAAACCAAAGCAAAATACGCCTTGTACTTCCTGTATGATTTAACAATTGACAAAAATTAATTTAGTATTAAAATGAGATTCATGTTGATAATTGATGATTCAACAGTTACTATAAAATATAAATAGGTCGATTTGGACTATGTTTTATCTCTAATGTATGATCCCTAGAAATAGTGATTTTGACGCCTTTAGCTATAAATAGGTCGATTTGGATTTTATTCTCTCTAATGTATCAACTAGTTAAAATAAAAAGTCGCATAAAATTGTGTTAAACGAGTCAAGAGTCGCCCTAAGTGTATTTCAAATGCATTAACCTCCTAATCATTTTATCCAAATATATAAAATGAAAATTGCATAATTTTGTGAAAAAAAAAAAATTCACGCCACTATTGTATGTAAAAATGTCATAAACTTTGGAGTTTGGACAGAAAGCGTTGAGAGTCAACCTCACCCAACAAAACATATTTCTACTGCTATGGCCATTTTTCCACTCTGATAACTTTGTTGATGCATTTGAGACACTAACAAGGTCAACATATCTGTAGAAGTTGTATGGACAAATTATCTATGTAAATTTTATTTTTGCATCTAATTATAACAATAAGTGATTTTAATGCTTGCCTAATTATGATTGCCCTTGAAATTTTGACCTTTTCCATCTCAAGGATTCAAAAAAATATTTCCACACATTAACTTTGCTGTAGAGCAATTATGTTATATCACAGTAAGTGGCTTTAATGCTTACTTAGTTATGATAGCCCTTTAAATTTTGACCTATACCACCAAAAGGAATAGAAAAGATATTTTCTCACATTAACTTTGCCACAGTTATGCGTCAACGATCACCAATTATGTTAAGAGTCAAGCTATTAGGGCTAATTCGTTGAACAGGTACTACTCATATATTCACCTAATCAAAATAGGCAATGATAGTATTTTTATGATTTAAGAAGGCAAATATGTCCAATATCATGCAAACAAACATACCCAATAAATTTCACTTAGTAGTGGGGTATAAGGAGGTTCAGATGAGAGCAAACCTTACTTCTATCTCATAGAATATAAAGGTTCCCAAAGAGACTCCCGATGTCCAATATCAGATAAGTACATAAAAAGGGAAAATAAGATACGGTTTACTAGGTTTATTTAGGTCACTTAATTAGGCTGAACTGAGTTCAGAGGGATGTGTGCCTCTCTAAAGCAGACTGAACTTTAAATTTCATCAGCAATTCTTATATTTTCAATAAGAGCATTACTCATATCTTATCAAACAAGAAGCAACAAAACTAATAATCTGGCCTTAATATCAAGTATAAGGTGGTGATTGTCTAAATTCTAAAGGGGGAACAATCTTGTAACAGATAGACAAATTAATGAGGTAATTTAATCAATATACCTCTAAAAAATTCCTCTAGCATGTCGCTTTTTTTGGCTAGAATAGACCCTGCTTTTCTTGGCTGTTTCTCAAAAATCATCTGCAAAATTTGAGCTGCTAGGTCCCTCTTCTGTGAGCTAGTTCTCAGTAAAGTTAAAAATAGCTCACATTGTTGCATGTGAGATAGAGAACTTATCCCTGAAACATCTTTGCAAAGCCAAAGTCGTGCCTCAGATCGACTTTGATCTGCAACCAATAAGAGGATCATGGATTCTAGGTCATTCAAGAGAGATATTCTCTGTTTAACAGAATCATCCCCTCCATCCCAGTTCCAGTCAGGTTTCGAAAGAAATAAGTGAACCATTTTATTACTTGTATGCCAAATTTTCCTATAAAATTGATGAAAGAACCATATTTAAAACCTTGTATGAACATAAACAGGTAAAACTAATTCAAAACATCTAGAAGCCTGGAACCCACCAGCCTAAAACATTCTAAAACCTATAAAATGGCCTCTTTATATGGTGTGCCTTGCTTCCCTAACATTTTAAGTCACTGGCTCCTAGGCGTAAGGCCCATCAATATCAATTG
The DNA here is from genome assembly GCA_009363875.1 of Mikania micrantha. NCBI lineage: Eukaryota > Viridiplantae > Streptophyta > Magnoliopsida > Asterales > Asteraceae > Mikania > Mikania micrantha. The sequence continues at coordinate 101,624 of SZYD01001863.1, forward strand.
CGCTTTCAGTGCACCCAACGCCTTCAACTACCTATACTTGGAGATTATATAAAATTTAGATTTTATTTGAACAAGTCCCTGACGCTCCAACTAAAAATCACATTTTTTAATTTGGTTATAAAGACTACTTCTTCAAGGATTAACCACAAAGCATGTGATGTACAACGAATCTTATAATATACTGATCATTCAGTCAAGCCTTCAACCAGACTAAGTGCTAATAACAAAATATTTAACATAATTGATTAAACATACTGCAAAAGTGTAAAAGATCACAAATCTGAATAGATTGATGATACAGAACACTGGTTAAGATCAGGGAGCTATTACACAGTACATCAAACATTGATTCAAAAACAACAAACTACAATACAAATATGCAAAAAATAGCGGAATCAACTAGGAAATCAGTTTTTTGCTACAACATCGGAAGAAACTTAACATATTCATCAAATCCAAAATATACATAATAAGATAAGCTATAGATACAATTAAGACACACACAAACACGTAAACACAAATAGACATCAGGAGAGAGATGATATACTGGGAATCGGAGAACGTGTTGTCACCGGAGACGATGAACGGCGAACGAGTTTTCAATTTTGAGCCCTTGTTCCGATTTAGGACTTTTGTTATTATGAGATTTGAATAAAGAGTTATTTGTGTTGGGGTCGATGTCGGTTACTATCCTTTTATAATTTTATTTGTTTAATTATCACTGTGCTTTTTCTCTTTTATTTTATACAACATTTTTCATGTAATTACACCGATCAAAAATTACATGAACTTGTGGGCTATGAGTTAGCGATATGATATGATTAAAAAGAGTTAAATGTCAAAATGGTCCCTGTGTTTATATCAAAAATGTCATTTTAGTCTGTTGTCATTTTAGCCCTTGTGTTTTAATTTAATTGCCAATATAGTCCTTCTAGTTGCCATTTTAGGGACTATATTGGCAATTAAATTTCAAACACAAGGATTAAAATGGCAACAAAAATTTAAACGGATGACTATATCGGCAGCTAAATTAAAAAACAAGGATTAAAATGGCAACAAATTTTATTTAGGGACTAAAATGACATTTTTGATATAAACACAGTGACCATTTTGGCATTTAAATCGATTAAAAATAAATAAAAAGCAGTTGTGACATCGATTATAAAAATTAAAATTTAAATAAAAAGGAAATAATGTCTAATATGTTATACTATAAGATTTTTAAAAAGAAAGTGAGCAAAAAAAAATATATGTATATATAAAAGAAAAGTTAAACAAAAAAAGTACATTACGATACGACAAGTTTACGAACTTATTACATGTATTGCATCAATAGTATTAAATTATTAACTGATTTAAAAAAAAATGTAAAATAACAAATACCCTTATTTGTAAAAACTATATTTGTCACGAATCCTTCTCTTCTATGCAAATAACTTAACCCAAAACAAATTGTACGAAACCAACTTTGATCTAACCTTTCTCAAACACTCAAACCAAACCTTTTTTAAACTTCGGTTTAACCAAATCAAACCAATTGGTTTCGCAAATAACTTGAACGTTTTTATATTTTTTTTAACCTGTAGTAGTTTGTAGAATTGGTTTGTCAGATAACTTAAACCATACCAAATTGTACAATAATCTTAGGAAAGCATAAACCTCATTGTGAGTTTTGTACGGATCAATTTTTCACATGATAGAGTAGTTCCAATTTTTATACCTATCATTTTGTTTATACAACTAATACGAACTTTCTATGTTTTTACAAAATCTGTAACAGAAGTATTTGGACTGACTCAGAAAAGCCATGACTCAAGTTTTAACAAAAGTAACTCCAAAACATAAAAAAAAAAAAACAAAAAAAACAAGTTCCAACATAACATTAGTAATTAAAACATTCCTCAAGAATCTAAGCAAAATTTCAAACAAACTTAAGTCCTTTAATGACCTAAACAACAAAAAACAAAACATATATCATCTCTCACTCGTCATCCTCATCTGAATCATCATCATCATTAGCTCCAGCCGCAGCATTCAAAGCATTTAACCTCTCGATAAGCTTTTGCTTCCTCTCATCGTAAGTCAGCTTCTTCAAGTTGTACCTAAAACAGTGAACAAAACAAAAATTCATAAATGTTACAAAAATTGATGATTTCTATAAATAAAAACAAAAAAGTGGAATCAGTCGATCGATGTTGGCCTGCTTTGACACATTAACCAACCCAGCAATCATGCATCATTTAGGTGTACCTCTTGTGCTCTTTAGGTGGTTGTTTTTCAGTCTTCTTGGGGGTTGGGTCAGCACGGATGGCAGCATGGACCTTTTTGTAAAGTTCTTCAAGGTTGTCTGGTTCAACTCCAGCCTTGATGTACTCAGAGAAATGAGTTTGATATTTTTCCTGTTCGTCTTCCATTAAAGCCTGAAACAAACAGGACATTAAGACGCAGTTTTTTTTTAACTTCAATAATTCAAATCCAAACTAAATAAAAAATGGTAAATGGTAAACTAAATTAAACTCACGTTCATGTAGCTACAAACATGCCCACCATAAATGTACTTCCGGTGAACATCAACATCAAGACTCTTATCATCTTTGTTAAAACCTGCAAACCTTTTTTCACTATGTGGAATATCAAGCCCACCATCCAAAGCTCCCTAACATTATTTGTCAAAAAATCACATTATTTCATAGAATGCTATATAAATTGTTTAGCACATATAGCTTGAGTTATTTAAATTTAAATATCATACTTTTTCATCATAATGAATGTTAAAATCATTTGATAATATAATTGTAATGTAAATACCTTAAGGGCACCAAAAACACGGTTTCCGGTGGTTGTTCGAACAAGACCAACATCAAGTAGAGCACGGAACGGTCTTCTGCTTTCTGCAGGTTCAACAGAAAAATCTTCTCCAGTTGCCTGTAACCACAATCATTTGATAAAAGGTATTGCAAAAAAAGAGACAATTGAAATAAAATATCAAAAATCTTGGGTGAAATAATACCTCAACATTGCCTTGATACTCATCATCCATTTCAAGTTTTTTCAAAACACGGCGAGCCAATAAAAGCCCAGTGCAATAAGCTATACTTTCAAAAATTATGTATAAATATTAGCTTCTAAACACACAACGAATAAAGTGAAATTAAAAAAGGACTATAAAGGAAGAAAAAAAACAACCTGCAGCATAGTTTGTAAGCCCAACTTTAAGACCATACTGGGGGAGCTCATGAGAATACGCTGATGCAAGAACAATATCACCCGCAATGGTCGCAGATATGATTTGTGCAGTTATATCTTTGTTGGTCTAAAAAACATTATAAAGGTCAAAATAAACGCGAACTTGTTAAAACCACTCGACATGGCTATTCATGTAAGGTTTCATATTGTCATATATTTTGACAGAAAGCCTGATGAGGCAATCTAAATATCAATTTTGACGATCAAAATATCACAAAAGTCACAATTTTGACCATTTTACTTGTGAATAAATGAATTTCGAATATGGTCATATGTAATATGTTAAATGATCTAAATTAAAAAGTTCGGTTAAGAATGAAATGTATCCAAAGTTACCCAAGGTGTATTTTAATTCATACCAACTCCTAAATCACTTTCTTGTAAAAAAAATGGATTGATATTCAATAACCTAGCTAGTTTCTATAATCATTTTTTCACACTATATTTATTTGAATAAAATTCGTCTGACCGCTCTTTGAAAGATAATATGTGTGGCTTTAAGGGTAAACGGGGTTATAATTAATATCACAAATTCTATTTTTAGAGCATAAAACTACTCAAGTCATTTTATTTAGAGGCTTTAAATCATTATTATTACAATAGAATAGTTATTGCATAATCATAATAACCAATTGAAAACCCAAAAAATAGGCAAAGCATTATTTGCAGGCCTACCCATCCCGGCCCAATTTAAACTGCACTATAATTGCACCGGTTTTTCTTTTGCATATGAAACCCATTTTGGTTCCTTAGCAACAGCTAGAGGTGGCCATCCAAACCGGTTCCAGGACCCGACCCGGTGGACCCGAACCGGAACCAAACCGGTTCCTACCCGATTTTTTCAAGAACCGGTCCCTACCCGGTAGTACCCGAAAGTGAGGACCCGGTTCCACGTTTTTCCCACTTGACCGGTTAGTACCCGGAACCGGTTCTTACCCGTAACCGGTTGGAACCGGTTAGGAACCGGTTATAGCCGTTAGAACGAATATGAACGTTGGAGATCCATTTCTAGCCGTTTTTTGACCGTTTGGAGCTCAAATCTAGCCGTTTTTAACCCCCTAAACTAGTATAAATAGGTATTGGGTGGTATGGAGTGATCACACAACTCAAAACACAATCCCGAACGCGAAAAAACGCAAAAAAAACGCAAAAAACGCTCTTTATACGCGCTTGTTTAGTCTCCATCTCTCGTTTTGGTTTTTCGTTTTCTCGTTTCCTACTCTCAAAGTCTCAATACTCTTTATAAATTTCCCTTTGTTATCATGGATGCTTCACATTCTTCGGTCAGTCAAGGTTCCAACACCGAACCATCATTTGTTCGTGTTATTGAACACAATCGGAATGGGATTTGGTCGAGCTTAGTGATGGTTCTATAAAAGCTCGTTGCAAGTTTTGTGGAATATATTTAGGAAAAGAATCGAATTCGAATTTGAAGAAACACATCAACAAACCGTTTTGCAAGGCGTTGAAAAAGGATCCCGAGTCTCAACAAACGCAAATGGATGTTGAAGGAGAAATATTTAATTATGACCTTGATCGGGTTCGGGATCGAATGGCGAAGTTCGTGATTCAAGAGGCGTTTCCGTTTAGCCATTTCGACAACCCTCGGTTAACAAACATGATTCGAGAGACGCTTCAACCACGCTACACCCACGTAAGTCGACAAACTCTTAGACGTCATTGTTTAAGGATGTGGAAACATGCCAAACATGAACTAGTTGCATATTTTGAAAATTTGAACACGGGGGTTAACTTAACTAGTGATGTTTGGTCGGCTCCACATAATCTACCCGAATCCTACCTTTGCGTCACCGCTCATTGGGTAGAACCGTCATCATGGATAATGATGAAACGCACCATTGCTTTTGAACTTTTTCCGTATCCACATACCAGTGACCTTTTATTTCAAATTTTAGATTATGTAATAACGACGTTTAATTTAGAAAAAAAAATATTTTCAATGGCATTTGATAACGCTTCAAATAATACGACGGCGGTTGAAAAATTAAAACTAAAATATTTGTCGTTATGTAATGGTGCATTTTTTCACTCAAGATGTGTTGCACATATAATAAATTTAATTGTGCAAGACGGTATCGGCACTGATGATGTTACAACATTTATAAACGTTTATCGACAAATGCTACATGATATTTTTAAAAAGAGCCGGGCACGACATATGGCATATAGGAAATTTTGTAAAGATACGGGGAGGATTTCTTTGGGTGCAAATTGGGATGTACCTTATAGATGAAATTCCACTTGCCTAATGCTTGAAAATGCTTTACGACAAAAAGATACTTTGCAAATGTTTCACGCAAGTCTCGTCGACCGGGGTTATGTCGACGCATTTTCGGATAGTTCTTGGGATAATATCCAATTATTATCTGAATTTCTTGAAGTTTTTAAATCATCAACTACTAAACTATCAGGGACTTATTACCCGACTAGTTCTTTGATTCTTTCGGAGTTATTTTTAATGGTTACAAACTTTAATAATTTTGAAATTAAAAATGAAATGTTTTCTAACATGATATTACCGATGCGAAATAAATTACTAAAGTATTTTCTTGACTTACCACCCGTTTTTACTTGCGCGGCCGCTTTAAACCCAATTTTAAATGTTACGGGGGTGGAATGCTTGATAGACGAAATTTATGACGCTCTTGACATACACGAGATATACCCAAGCTTTTCAACCGAAGCAAAAAATGTTTTTAATAATAATTTACAATCTATGTATGACTTTTATTTGATTAAATATGGTGGAAATATACATATGCCCACCCCTGGTTCCTCATCAAGTTCGAGTGCTTCTCGAGCACGAGATCCGATTGTTAACCTATTGAACACGGTTCGAAACGTCACGGCTAAACGTCAAAGGGGTAATACCCCTTCAAGCGAACTCGGCCGGTATAGTGGTACGGATTACTCATCTGATATGACGGCCGAGTCATATCACAATTTTGATATTTTGGCTTGGTGGAAAGCAAAGGAATCCGAGTTTCCGATTCTTGCCGCCATGGCCCGTGATTTACTAATTGTCCAAGCTTCCACGGTAGCTTCGGAATCTGCATTTTCTCTTAGAGGCAGGGTCTTGTCGTTAAGAAAAACAAAACTCACTCCCGAGTTGGTAGAAATGTGCATATGTTTAAAGCATCATTTGGACTCGATTGATCGTATTCAAGATCAAACAACCCTCGAAGATGAAACATCCATTGAAGTAAAAGTACATGACGAAGAAGTTGAAGAAGGCTTATCACCCGGCCTATCCGACGAAGAACTCACATTTGAAGCTAACTTCAGTCGTTCGCAACAAAACGACACAAATCTTTGATTTTAATGTTTTATTAGTTGTTTGTAACTTTTCTTTTCTTTTGTTTTTAAATTACTTAAAATAATTAATGAATTTATGTTTGTTTTTAACATTTGTTATTATTAACCAATTCAAACATTTAACTAATAATTAATTAATAAACCCTAAATAAACCTTAAACAAATCAAACCTAATAAAACCTGAAACTTATCAAACATTTAACTAATAATTAATTAATAAACCCTAATTAAACCTTAAACAAATCAAACCTAATAAAACTAACTTATCAAACATTTAACTAATAATTAATTAATAAACCCTAATTAAACCTTAATCAAATCAAACCTAATAAAACCTTAAACTAATCAAACATTTAACTAATAATTAATTAATAAACCCTAATTAAACCTTAAACAAATCAAACATAATAAAACCTTAAACTTATCAAACATTTAACTAATAATTAATTAATAAACCCTAATTAAACCTTAACCAAATCAAACCTAAACCTTAAACTAATCAAATCTACCACTATTAATTAATAAAACCCTAATAAAGCCTTAAACTAATCAAATTAAATAATAGTTTAAGGTTTTATTTGTTTAAGGTTAAATTCTTTGATTTGTTTAAGGTTTATTAATAAGTTTAAGGTTTTATTAGAGTTTATTAATTATTAGTTTAAGGTTTTATCAGGGTTTATAAATTATTAGTTTATAGTTTAAGGAAAAAAAAAACAGGAACCGGTTTAGGACCCTACCCTAACCGGGTACACCGAATAGGGTCCTTTGGGAGTGGAACCGGGTACGAAACCGGTTCGGGTTTTGGGTGGAACTGGTTTGGAGGAACCGATGAGGCTCAGGAACCGGTTTGGAACCGGTTCCGGTTCTTGAAAAAAAACCGGTTTGGCCACCTCTAGCAACAGCCATCAAGAACAAGTAACTAATGGATCTCTTTCCAATTGTTTATGCCTTTATAGGAGGCTAATTGAACCAATTTAAATAAGTTTTTGAAATATCATCAATTTTATACGCAAAATAGTATAACCCCAAGATGTTTCCACTTGTCACTTTTGTATCATCCTACTCAATCATCTCTCTTATATTAATTATATATATTGCCTTTTCTAATAAATAATTATACTATTAATGAGTAATAATATTATATGCATTTTTCATGCTAGAAAATAGTTTTTGATAAATTAAAAATCAAATATTCTTATTAAAAAACACACTTTGATAAAAATTTATGTAAAAAAAGATTAGCTAAAAAAAATTTAAAAAATAATAATAAAATAAACTATTGTAACACCCAAAATTCATACACGCTTACACGTGTCAAATTTAGGTCCCAGTTAAGTTTTATCTCAAAACTTTATCAAAGTTTAATGCGGAAGCGTCAAGAACATTTATACAAGTAATATATACTTGATTAATTACTAATTACCTTCTAAAATCATCATACAATAGTTTGTATGAAAACCCAACAACCAAAATTTACCAAAACGTTTGAACTTTCAACTTACGCACCCCGATCATGAGCTTTAACGCGTCATCTACTTCCGACCTACAAACACCACATATAATTTCACCATTAGTTCATAAGAACTAAGTAAGATTATCCAAATATAAGTTATGGTTCGAATCGGGAGGTTTCGGGACCCCAGAACGCGTTTTAAACAACAAAACTGAAAATTTCCGGAAGCCCCCAGCCGTAGCCTACGGCCCGGCCGTAGGTTACGGCCCTCTGGGACAGAACCTTTCAACCGTAGGCTACGCCCCGGGCGTAGCTTATGGTCGCCTGTGTGCAGAAAATCCCATTTTTTTCGCGTTTCGGAGCTTTTCGACCAATTCCAATCGTTCCAAAACACTTTAAACGAAACCACAAGTTTCCAATATATATTATATGAAATCACAACTCCTCAAACTCCAAATTATATATATCTAAACATGTACGTGCTCGAAATCAACGATTATGCACACAATCCCTTAACGGGTCAAAATCACCAAAAGTGATTTAACTCCTAAATTTCCCTTTCATTTCAACTCGTTTAGTTATTCAATCGATAACCAAACATATTCCATCAATAATTACTATAATGTTCACCCTTAGGTGCTTCCATCATAGATTTCAAATCAACTCTATCAATTTAACAATTTCAACCAATTCAAATCAATTAAACCACCCTCAAGTGGCAATTTGGTATTCAACATTGTTATGATGTTCTCACCCAAGTACTTCCATCATAACTTACCAAAATTTACTTCCACATTCAAGTGGTGAAGTAATCAACAATTTCAACTCATACTATGATGTTCACCCTCTAGTCCTTCCATCATAGGTTTTATATCAACCAACAATTTCATAGGTTTATAAATATTTATAAACCATGATTCTATGATATTCATCCTCCGATACTTCTATCATAGATTTACCCAACCAATTTGACATTCAATTCAATTACACAAGTCATAATTCAAACATTATGATCTTTATGCAGTTTGACTAAATAAAGTCAAACCTAACAATCAAACCAATTTCAATTATGAACTAAACAATTCATAATTAATCCAATTCAAGTATGAGTTCCACAATTCATAGCAAATTCCACTTAAATATGAATTCAACAATTCATAGTCCATTCAACTCAATTAGTGAACTACACATAATCACAATCCCATACTTTGATCTACATACATAGTTTGACCAAATAAGCCAAACCATACAATCAAACTCTATCCCTTTATGAATTTAACAATTCATAACCAATTCCATTCAAGTATGAATTCAACAATTCATAGTTCATTCAACTCAATTAATGGAATACCCATAATCACAATCTCACATTTTGATATATATGCATAATTTGACCAAATAAGCCAAACCACACAACCAAACTCAATTTCTTTATGAATTTAACAATTTATAACCAATTTAATTCAATTGTGAGACTAGCTCATCAATTAACACTCAACGTCATTGCAATTAATCACAACTCAAACATAAATTAGATATGCACAGTTTGACTAAATAAGTCAAACTGCACAATCAACAAACAACACCTATGAACCAAACCATTCATAGCCAAACCAATTTAATTAGTAGACTATTACTACATCACAAATATGGTGTTTAGCAAGTTAGATAACTTACCTTAGCACTAGGATTAGAGATTAACAAATGATGATTTGCCTTCTCTTTGACTTCCTTTGCACTTCCAATACCACCACCTATTTCACAACAAATTTCAATTTTCTTAACTAACATTCTAGTTAAGATTGACATTGACTTATCCAAATCAATCCCATTTTCCATCAAACTCTCAATTTTACAATTACAACTCTTGAAACTAAATTTCATGATTCAATTCACCAAATTTGACCCAAAAGTCAATTATTGGCATTTTAACAAACAACTTATGTGCAAGATTTCTCATGCACACTATCTTGAACATTTCAATTTATCCAAATCCCATTTTATGCTCAAACTCATTAAAACCTTAAGTTTATTGGATTTGTTGAGTTTTGACTACAATCATGCATCCAAAACATCAACCTACACCATTTTACAATCCAATCCATCAAACTCTTAAGTGGACTCAAACCACATAATATACCCAACACCCAAATCATCATCTATTGATTCTACATACTAGAATCTATGTTTGGATGTTTACAACATGTTTTAACAATCAAAACTAACAATCTTTTACTAGTAATAACATCCAATTCATGATTTGATGAAAACCCATCTATGGCCTCATCTTCCTCACGAAAATTTCAACCATAACAACAAACTAACACTTACCTCTTATTAGCAACCACATCGGGTGTTGATTTCTAGCTTCAATTACTAAGTTACAACTCCAACAAGCTTCCAATTTGATCAAATGATGAAAAAAATAGGGTTTTCCCCTTTTCTTTCTCTTGAACGTCGAACACACCCAAATGGGTGAAAAAATCTGGATTTTGACTTTTATAAGTCTTATCCACCTTTACTTCAACTTTGCCTATTTGGCAATTCTAGTCCCTCAACCTTTTTAAACTAGTTAACTCACTTAACCATCCTAATCAAGTTAGTTACTAGTTAACTTTAATACCCCAAATATTATTATATTATTATCACCACTTAATTTAAAACACAATAACATTTGTTTATTAAAACACAAGTGACCGTTAAAACCGGTCGTTACAACTCTCCTCCCCTTACAAAGGTTTCGTCCCCGAAACCTGTTTACACCTCAAAGAAGATGTGAGTAATAATTCATTATCTCACTCTTCATCCTTTCAACCTACTATCAATTTCTAATTCATCAATGAGTATATAAGTGGATTCATTCGCCCATTACTTCCTCAACTACCACATATGCTATCAAATCATTTAATAACATGATTTAAAGTAAGTCTTCTTAAAGACTTTAACTCCTCCTAACATCCCATTGTTCATAATCCCAACATAGCTCCAATGGAAACTATAAACAACTTACTATTTGAGTTTACTCAACTAATTAGAACTCAAAAGTCATCATTCCAACTTCTATTATCACACATCGTTGTGATTAAATCCTTACTTATTCTCAAGTACTATTCCTTGAGTTTTCAACAAACCCATCCACAAATTGTGTAGTTTGACTTATAAAGTCAAACTATGATCAAATCCAATTCTACACATTTAATCAATTATATAACTCTATACATGCATTGTCCCCTTACACATAACTATTGCATATCAATTAGCTTTCTTAAGTATTTCATACATATATGAAATCAACATACTTAAGATTTGCATATTAATCCCCATAACATGTTATTTGGTTTGACTTTATTAATTCAAACCATATCATACACTCAAGTGTATTTCTATACACCTCTCATTTGAACAATCTCCTAATTATTCATTCCATCATATGTATAAATACCATTTATACATATCTTAGGTATCCTATTTCTTTATAAATAGGCATAATTTTGACTTTTTAAAGTCAAACATCACATAAAGTCAAATTGACTCATTCAACAATCATATAACTTAACATATGAATTGTTCCACTTCTTAATGATCATATGGTTAATTGGTTTGATTTCTTATCTTCACCAACTTTATATACCATATGATTAATTCCACTTATATCATACATACTACTACCATCAATTATTCTCATAATCAACTCTTTACTTTGACTTTCATTAGTCAAACATATATCTTACAACCAACTGATAAAAATCAAATTTCAATTAGTAGGCTTAACCTACTATACATATATAGTGTTTGTAAGTTAAGTTACTTACTATTTCATCTATGGTGTTCTCCCTCCGGTACTTCCACCATATCATACCAATTAATTCAACATTTCATACTAATATACTCAATATATTAGTATTTCGTTTTGCTTGTTACCAATGGTTCATGTGCACTTAAATCAATAGAATCAATTAATTATGAACCCAAGAATTTACATAACCAACTATGACCATCACCATTATGGGATGTTCAATTTACAAATTTCGAAACACTTCTAAACACTTATCAAGTAGTCATTTAATCAACACAACAATTATTGCATATCGATCTATACCAACGAATACGGAGCTTTAGCAATTTTCTTTGCCCCAAAAACTAAATCAATTTATATGATACAACCAACAACCAATTCACTAGCATAAATGAATATGTACCACAAGTATTTACCACATAATCACATTATGTATATACTTGTTTCTATTATCCATATTTCATATTCATTATAGTTTTATTCACTTATGCATAATATATCAATTCCTGAAAGTCCAATGTTATATGGATGATGTTAACAGGCACTGATTATTTTATAATGTCATAACCAGTTGAAAACATCAATATAACAATCAAACTGTCTTACACAACCCTATTTGTATTCTTTAGTGTTTTACTAAGGTATTAAACCCATATCACAAGATGTGATTACTCTTTTTCAACTCATGATACTGGTATCACATACATAATACATTACTCATTTATATCCTCATCATATCACACCAGGATAGATCAATTCAAGAAATTCACAAAAATAATCACATCAATCTACAAACATGTGTTAACTACAACTTCTTTCAAGTAAAGCATAAACAACTTTCACGATCACATGTTTCTAGTAACAATTTCATTTGTTATGACACTTATGTCAAAACATGAAATAGTGTATAACAACACCAAGTGTTGAAACACTTCATTTTACTTAAGACATATCAAGCCCATAACAGTTTAAATTTTAATCAATAATGACTTGCAACACTTATGCCAAAATGTATAAGTCATTTCTCATTCTACCTCATCTTTCACCTAAGTTTATAACCAACACTTTCTTGATGCATCGAATACATTTTATGTATAGGGTATACGTAGGGCATATGCCCAACCACCAACCCACCCCTCTTCAATACATCATGATCATGCACTGGCTAATATCTTAGGTTTCAAACAATTTCAATCACAAAAATCAGTTTCACATGTAAATGCCCAAATGATTTATTATGTATATTAACATATACTTTCCTCCCATATGTCTTTAAGGATAGTCAAGGTATCCTAAGACATATATCATAACTCAACTACTGTCAAATTTCAATTCTTTAGAACTCAAATTCTAATTAAATATAGCATTACATATACTCATGTAATTAACTTCTCACAACATATGTTTTCGTAAAGAGATGCCCACACCTTTGTGGATCATTCACAACAAACATCATGTCTTAATGACATGTTCAATTACTTGCATCATTAAGCAAGTCAATGGGTCATAGTCTCCCATAATAACACATTCAAGTAGACTATTTCATATACCAACCAACTACTTAAATTAACAAGTAGTTTCAAACATGAGTGTCCTTCATCTAGGTGGATCACCCCATGCCATATCCACCTTTATCAATTTCTTTCCGCAAGACTGCGGATTATATCAAACGCCACTCCCCCGTGGTCTTACAATGAATTATTTAACCAATATTTAAACAACAATTGTATAAAATCAAACTTACCCCAACCAATCATTAACAACATTATCATGTTGTATTGTTTACATCATAAATGGTCGTTTTTTTTTATTATTTATTTGACCATATAGTGTAAACAAACACTATTGTCAGCTCATCTGACTAATTTCTCACATCAATTACCAAAATCAACTCATTAAATTAACCATTTAACCCACCCGTTCGTGGATTACCCCAACGCCACATCAATGTGGACTTACATGTCAAATCAATGCCATTTCAATAAGGACTTACATGATAAACCAATGTCACACACCCGTGGTCTTACATGACAAATACAATGCCACTCACCAGTGGTCTTCCATAAAAATTTCAATTTTAACACCACCCAACAGTGGTCTTACATGTTTCACCACACAACTGTGGTTTGTCACTCCAAATGCCATTCACAATGGTCTTACATTAACTTTCTCACTAATGTGAATCGTCTATGATTCCATGTGTCAATTAGTATAGAACATATAATGACACTTTCACAAGTTATACAACAATATCATATTATTCACAATTTTATCAACACTCATGTTAATAAATCAACATTCAATTCACAACATCCAAATTTAAGTGCACGAAGGCACTATTTACTACAAATCATAACCCAAGTCTTAGTGATCCTTCAATCACTTTTCAAACCAATTCCTAACACCTTACCTAATTTCAATGACCTAAATATCAAACGGTTTCCATAAGACTTCATTTATATCATGCGTGCACTAATACGTTGGCCATACGTAATGGTACATACATTATATATTCGCTTCCTTATTTCCTCCATTTCACACTTAGGACAAAGATTTAGGTTCAAAATAATCAATCAACAACAATTCAATTTCAATATCCAACAACCAATTCAACAATGTAATGTAGGATATACATGTACTAACCTCATGCATTCAGCTTCATGATCGGGTCTTCAACTCAAACGTTATCAATTCATATCAAGAGCACAAAAGTTTGAGATCAAGTGTTCATGACGCACTTGATTCACTCAAACCATCGGCTCTGATACCAACTTGTAACACCCAAAATTCATACACGCTTACACGTGTCAAATTTAGGTCCCAGTTAAGTTTTATCTCAAAACTTTATCAAAGTTTAATGCGGAAGCGTCAAGAACATTTATACAAGTAATATATACTTGATTAATTACTAATTACCTTCTAAAATCATCATACAATAGTTTGTATGAAAACCCAACAACCAAAATTTACCAAAACGTTTGAACTTTCAACTTACGCACCCCGATCATGAGCTTTAACGCGTCATCTACTTCCGACCTACAAACACCACATATAATTTCACCATTAGTTCATAAGAACTAAGTAAGATTATCCAAATATAAGTTATGGTTCGAATCGGGAGGTTTCGGGACCCCAGAACGCGTTTTAAACAACAAAACTGAAAATTTCCGGAAGCCCCCAGCCGTAGCCTACGGCCTGGCCGTAGGTTACGGCCCTCTGGGACAGAACCTTTCAACCGTAGGCTACGCCCCGGGCGTAGCTTATGGTCTCCTGTGTGCAGAAAATCCCATTTTTTTCGCGTTTCGGAGCTTTTCGACCAATTCCAATCGTTCCAAAACACTTTAAACGAAACCACAAGTTTCCAATATATATTATATGAAATCACAACTCCTCAAACTCCAAATTATATTGTCACACCCCGAGCCGGCGGGATAGGATCGGTTGTCCCGTCGAGCGGAAGGTTCTCGGGGCGCGATATCGTGAGTGATAATCGGATTGATCAGATTGTTATATTGCACATGATACATAAATGAGAAATGCTAAACATGATAGAATTACAAAGTTAAATTACATCAGTATTGTTTATAATTTAACAATGTAAATCTAGTATTAACATCATAAGTTTTCTATCTTGTATGTACACAAGATATACAAAATGGTATGTGTATGATGTCTTCAAAAGTATGCAGGTCCAAAAATACTAGGTCTTCTAACTGAAGTCCTAGCGCAGAAGTAATGACTTCCTAATTGACCTGTTCGTCACCTGAGAAGTCATGCAAAAAGATCAAGTCAACACATGGTTGGTGAGTTCATATAGTTTTGTAAATTTGAAAATGTTTTGAACCCTTCTTTCGATAAAGACCCTAACCTCATTAACACCACATGTATCATCCAGATCGGTATGCTTATATATATGGCATACCCCTGGGTCAAGGCTACAACCCCGCCCAGACGCCATCCCACCACATACTAATCCGCATAGGACATTGTTGTTAATGATAATTAGGCATTTTTACCATTAACACTATTCCATAAGTTCTTCTGTTATTGTCCCTGTGTTACAACCAATTGAAATCTATGTTGATTTCACAAGTTCATCACACAAAATGATCAACCACAGTAATTGTATAAACAGTTGTAAATGTTTAAGTATTTAAATAAATAAACATTTAGTAAAATCTAAGTCCTAATGATTGGGGCCTATGGTCAACTCGAGTAGCCTAATCTGTCAATCAAGGTACTTAGTAGTGAAGGAGAGCTGTAAATCTCATCAAACATGTGACCTATAATCAATCAGTCTAGCTAGGACATCTTTTGATATATAGGCTTTCATAGTTCTTTAGACCGTCCATAGTTCTTTAGTTCTTTAGTTCTTTGGCACATGTTATCTTTGAGCATTTCCCAGATTTCCCCTTAAAATAGTTCTTTGTACTTAGTTCTTTGAAATAGACCGTTAGTTCTTTGACATCCACTCTTGAAATAGTTCTTTGAAAATAGATCGTTAGTTCTTTGAGAATAGACCGTTAGTTCTTTGAAATAGACCTTTGAAAATAGTTCTTTGTTGAGATCTTTAGTTCTTTGAAAATAGTTCTTTGAAACTAGTTCTTTGATTTGAAACAGTTTACCTAAACATGAGTCTAGGATAACATTTATACATGTAAACATAATAAAGCATTCAAGTAAACAATTTACATAAAGCAGTTTACGCATGCTTCTCAGCCCCGCGTTTTAAAACAAAATGTTAGAAAAGGGGCAATGAACTCACCTTGTTGCTGTTGAGTTGACTTAGCTTAAACAAAAGACTGCACGCGCTCTGTATTGTAATTTGGTTTGTTTTCACGTTCCTGTATTGATTTCACGTTGTTAAGACTCGCAAGTATAAGTTTTGTAGGGAATTGTGTGTGGATATATGTGTTAGCCCTAAAGTTGGCTAACACGCGTAAGACTTGGTCATGATTCCTGTTCGGTCCCATATGTGTGATTCAAGTTAATGACCTTATAAGTTATCATATTGTCATTAGTTATATGCCATTTGCTTTGATGAAAGACTTAGTGCTTAGTTTCCAACTCGTCTTTGTTGACTTTGTACGTTTTGAACATTTATCGCATAATTATTGATTAATTAAGCAAACATTCTTATGACATATCTTATTTTGATCTTATGAAATGTAATGAACCCATGTGGGCCTAATCATAGCATATGGACCGAACAATGTGACCAAGTTACTTGTTGGGCCTTTGTGTAACAAGTTGGGCCTTGGGCCCAAATACATGGGCCTTGGAATAGTTCTTGAACAATTGAGGATGGTGAGGCTTATTTGAAAGTGTGGGACAATGATTTGGATTAATGGAATACAAAGGCCTTGCCAAAAGTTACAAAGGCTAGAGTTTAAGTAGCTTTGTGGGCCTTGTTTTGGGCCTCTAAGGAATTTATCGGGCCCAAGATGGGCCTTGGCAATATTTGTTGGGCCTAGTGTCATATAAGGCTGTAGGAATTGAGTTTGGGCCAAGAATGGGCTATTGGCCAAAGGATTAGCATAGTGGCCTCAAATTGAGGACATGGGCCTCAAAATAGGCCTCAACTAGTTTTCTGTGGGCCTCGGGCTGATTTTGTTGGGCCCTTTGAGATTTATCTCAGGCCTTCACTAATATGACTCATAAGCCAAGTTGGGCCTGGCTAAATAGGGCTGGAACAATGATAGGCCTAAAGATTTGACTATTGGCCTTAAATGGTGGCCTTGGGCCAAAATCTGTGGGCCAAAGGTTGATTTTACTGGGCCCCTTGAATCCTATCAAGGCCTGCAGTAAAATAGAGTATGGGCCAACCTGGGCCTGGTTCATTTGGGCTAAATTCGATCATGGGCCTATTTTGTCCTTAGTTACTTACTAAACATGGGCCAAACAAGGTTTTTGAGGTTATTTACTGGGCCTACTATAGGTTCTGGGCTGGAATAGTAAAGTTGGGCCAAGATATCATTGGGCCTGGATGGCAGGAGGTTGGGCCCATCCTGGGCCAACCAGAATGCAACTGGGCCTGATGTTGGGCTTGATGGAAACCACTTGGGCCCCTTAGGGTTTGTGGTTTAGTCTTTTGAGTCTTAAATGGATACATCAGTGAATTTGGGCTTGCTAATGATTGTTGGGCTGAAGTTGTCGTTGCCAAACAGGGTGGCCGAGTAGGGTTTCCTGGTCGAAGGTTGATGATGTTGGCCGAATGACATGAAGTGGCGAATGGAAGGCCTTGGCTGTCGAATGGCTAAGGCCCGAATGGGGTTGGGTCCTGGTCGAATAGGTGCTTGACTGGCGAATGAAGAAGGCTCGAGTGAGGCTGGCGAATGGGTGAGCTGAGTGGCGAATGAGGCTAGGCGGCTGTGGCCATTCGCGGCCCTGGGCCACCATTCGGCCGGGGTTTAGCTCGGCCACTTATCCACTCCATTTCAAGGGTTCAAGGGTGGTAATAGTTAAGGGCTGTGCTCGTGGTCCTATGGTTCGAAAATGAGGGGTTTAGAACCGGTTCTTAAGAAGGGTCGGCTAAAGGAGTGGAAAACCCTAGTTTTCGAGATTTTCTCATGCCAGTACCTCGAGATCTAGTGAGTAACAGCTCCGATCTGTTGTACTTTCTTGTAGAGCTCGTCGAGGGCTTCGCGTGGGCGCAAGAATCACCAAATTTCGTTAAGAAATGAGAGAGATATGATGAGGGGAAGTTTGATGGTGGCTAGGGTTTCAAAACCGGGATTGTGGGTTTGGAGAGAGGTTGAAGATGATAGAAATGAGGGAAAACTCTCATTTAAGGGTATTTATACCCCGAGGGTGTTCGGGTTCATTTCCGTTGCTCGGTTCGCGTTTTCGTTACGTTTCCGGAAAATTACGCGTAATTTAAATAGTTTTAAATAAAAAGAGTTTAAATTAATTATTTTGATGAGTTTCAAAATTGTAAAATGTTATTTATTTTATTTTATTAAATTACTTTCGTTCGTGTCGTGTTTTCGTTTTCGTTTCGTCAGATCGCGTCACCTTCGTGCGTAATTCGTTCGAATCGTCACCCGAACGAATACGACGATGGTTTCGCTTTCTGACTTTTGTTTTCTACTTTTCAGTCATTATTTCAGAATTCTAAACTCACAGATATGTTTGTGTGAATCGTCACCCACGCAAACACACTGTCAGTTCGTTATTCTGAAATATCACTGCAATTGTGTTTAAATTGTGTTTCCTCACTGTCGGACTCAACTAAACATCCTGTTTTCACATTGTTTTTGTACTGACTTGTCGGTCATCTGATTCCTGTCAATTGTGGACATCAGATCGCAACCGATATGTTTCTGAGTATTGTTTGAGCATCGTTGTTTCTCGTGACTTGTTGTGTTAACTGTAATTAAGTTTTCACTTAATAAATGTAACAAATGTTCCAAATGTACGTTGTACTTAATGTATTTAAGTTTATACGAAAATACGTACAACGATTTCTTGTATTTAAGATCTTGTTAATTCAAGTACTGTTTAAAATCGTATAAGTACACATAGTTACTGTAGAAAGTACACGTACCGTACGGACTTGCCGGACGTTCTGGTACTTGCTGTTACATATATATATCTAAACATGTACGTGCTCGAAATCAACGATTATGCACACAATCCCTTAACGGGTCAAAATCACCAAAAGTGATTTAACTCCTAAATTTCCCTTTCATTTCAACTCGTTTAGTTATTCAATCGATAACCAAACATATTCCATCAATAATTACTATAATGTTCACCCTTAGGTGCTTCCATCATAGATTTCAAATCAACTCTATCAATTTAACAATTTCAACCAATTCAAATCAATTAAACCACCCTCAAGTGGCAATTTGGTATTCAACATTGTTATGATGTTCTCACCCAAGTACTTCCATCATAACTTACCAAAATTTACTTCCACATTCAAGTGGTGAAGTAATCAACAATTTCAACTCATACTATGATGTTCACCCTCTAGTCCTTCCATCATAGGTTTTATATCAACCAACAATTTCATAGGTTTATAAATATTTATAAACCATGATTCTATGATATTCATCCTCCGATACTTCTATCATAGATTTACCCAACCAATTTGACATTCAATTCAATTACACAAGTCATAATTCAAACATTATGATCTTTATGCAGTTTGACTAAATAAAGTCAAACCTAACAATCAAACCAATTTCAATTATGAACTAAACAATTCATAATTAATCCAATTCAAGTATGAGTTCCACAATTCATAGCAAATTCCACTTAAATATGAATTCAACAATTCATAGTCCATTCAACTCAATTAGTGAACTACACATAATCACAATCCCATACTTTGATCTACATACATAGTTTGACCAAATAAGCCAAACCATACAATCAAACTCTATCCCTTTATGAATTTAACAATTCATAACCAATTCCATTCAAGTATGAATTCAACAATTCATAGTTCATTCAACTCAATTAATGGAATACCCATAATCACAATCTCACATTTTGATATATATGCATAATTTGACCAAATAAGCCAAACCACACAACCAAACTCAATTTCTTTATGAATTTAACAATTTATAACCAATTTAATTCAATTGTGAGACTAGCTCATCAATTAACACTCAACGTCATTGCAATTAATCACAACTCAAACATAAATTAGATATGCACAGTTTGACTAAATAAGTCAAACTGCACAATCAACAAACAACACCTATGAACCAAACCATTCATAGCCAAACCAATTTAATTAGTAGACTATTACTACATCACAAATATGGTGTTTAGCAAGTTAGATAACTTACCTTAGCACTAGGATTAGAGATTAACAAATGATGATTTGCCTTCTCTTTGACTTCCTTTGCACTTCCAATACCACCACCTATTTCACAACAAATTTCAATTTTCTTAACTAACATTCTAGTTAAGATTGACATTGACTTATCCAAATCAATCCCATTTTCCATCAAACTCTCAATTTTACAATTACAACTCTTGAAACTAAATTTCATGATTCAATTCACCAAATTTGACCCAAAAGTCAATTATTGGCATTTTAACAAACAACTTATGTGCAAGATTTCTCATGCACACTATCTTGAACATTTCAATTTATCCAAATCCCATTTTATGCTCAAACTCATTAAAACCTTAAGTTTATTGGATTTGTTGAGTTTTGACTACAATCATGCATCCAAAACATCAACCTACACCATTTTACAATCCAATCCATCAAACTCTTAAGTGGACTCAAACCACATAATATACCCAACACCCAAATCATCATCTATTGATTCTACATACTAGAATCTATGTTTGGATGTTTACAACATGTTTTAACAATCAAAACTAACAATCTTTTACTAGTAATAACATCCAATTCATGATTTGATGAAAACCCATCTATGGCCTCATCTTCCTCACGAAAATTTCAACCATAACAACAAACTAACACTTACCTCTTATTAGCAACCACATCGGGTGTTGATTTCTAGCTTCAATTACTAAGTTACAACTCCAACAAGCTTCCAATTTGATCAAATGATGAAAAAAATAGGGTTTTCCCCTTTTCTTTCTCTTGAACGTCGAACACACCCAAATGGGTGAAAAAATCTGGATTTTGACTTTTATAAGTCTTATCCACCTTTACTTCAACTTTGCCTATTTGGCAATTCTAGTCCCTCAACCTTTTTAAACTAGTTAACTCACTTAACCATCCTAATCAAGTTAGTTACTAGTTAACTTTAATACCCCAAATATTATTATATTATTATCACCACTTAATTTAAAACACAATAACATTTGTTTATTAAAACACAAGTGACCGTTAAAACCGGTCGTTACAACTATAAATCATAGTTTTTAAATAATAGGTTTTTCTATAAACAAGTGATGCTTCTTTTAGCGAAATATTTAAAAAGTAATTTAAAATCAAAAGTTATAAAAATGACAAGAAAAATTACATTTTTAGTTAAATTTGTTTAATGATATTTTCAAATTGAGTCAATTAACTTTAATAATTATATAAATTGTACATTATTTTCTTGATTTATAACAATTAGTTTTAGATAAAAAAGTAAGTAAAGTTTTTAGCATCAGTTAGTTTAAAAATTATTACTGCTACAAATTAAAAAAAGTCAAGTATCATTTCATTTGTTATTAAAAATTTTAATTATTGCTTTATCACTTACTTATTAATACGCATTTTAATCAATTTATATCAAAATATTATTTTATAATATTTTAATTTTATTACTATTTATTTAATATTTTATATTCAATCCGTGTAATACACGGGTAATAATCTAGTATAACATATATTAAATGATGAGCTATTAAAGTGTATGTTTATGATTGCTTTTTAAGTTTAAAAAGACTTTTTGTTAAAAGTACTTATTAACTTATGAGTATTAAAATAAAGTTTTTAAAAAGTGTTTGGATTAATTTTTGATATGTAAATAGTCAAAAAGTTGTTTGGATTATCTTTTAAAAAAAAGCGATAGGATTAGTTTTTAGCTTATTCCATCAAAAGGTTAAAAAGTTACTCAAAAAGTTATAAATTATAGTTTTTTTTTTAAAAAACAACTTTTTAACCTTAATCAAAAAGTTAAAACAAAAGGTCATTTTCACATTGCTAAACATCTTTTTAACTTATTTATTTTTTTCATAAAGCCAATAAGTTAGTTTCAAATGGAATCTCCAAACATGCTCCAAAAAGTCCCAATCATATGATATTTATTTAAATACAACCCCCAAGTCCAACACAATATTGCTTTAAAGTTTAAATGTTGAACTAGATAATAAAAGTTTGGAAGGTTTTGTAAATTGACGTGAAGTAAATAAAATTGAAAATTATTAGTTACTAAATGTGAAAAACTAGATATAAAAAGGTGCAATTAAATGAAACACCCTAAAATCAAAGAAAATTATTAAATAGTTAATTGGTTTTATAAAGACAATCAAGAATTCATAAAGTGAAAAGATAGGTCCCAAATATTTACAATAGTCTTCAAAAGAAATTACAAACATGTAAAAAGATGATAATTAGCTAGAAGCCGACATCAAAACATAGTTCAAGTACAAATATTACACAAATAGACAACACATTGCAGGTATTCATCCAAATAAGCATATCAAGATGAAAATTTCTTCCCAACACAAGATTATCATTCACCTAAAAATACAACAAAAATAACTCTTTAGGGCAACGCCAAGTAAGATTACAACCGTATTATAATTATCATGTTCAAAAAATATTTAAATACATTTGCCGAAAATCCTTTAGAAATCAAATATTGGTTTCTTCATATTTATACCTGGCAAAATGAGCGGGTTGGATAATGGGTCCAAATATGTGCGGGGTTAGGATGTATGCAGGTCATGATGACTTTTAAGCAAAATCAGTTTGAGTGTGAATGGTTAGTATTTTAAAAAACATTAATTTACTTGAAGAAAATTAGAGAAGTTGAAAAGGCAACTGAACACAACCACATCCACAAACGTGGAAGCAAGAAAAGAAAATAGTGACCGCTAAAGCAAGAAAACAAATATGTCGAAAACAAAAGGTCTTTTGAGCCACATAGGGAACGCATAAAGTTAACTTGCCAACACTTGAGCAACTTACCAAATGAAGGTTCCTTCGAGTCATGAAGGGACCGCATTAAGTTCACTTGCCTATGCTCGATAAACTTACCGATTGAACTGGGGGACATGATGACATTATCGTTACTATGAAAATAATAAATCAAATTAGTCGTCGTAAAGTCCTATTCCTGAAGGTACGAGGTCATTAATGCAAAGATAATCTGGAAGTAAAAGCAAAACGTAAAACAAAGGGTAAAACATAAATCAAGCGAGTAAGGTCTTTTTCTGCATGGCAAGGATCGTAAATGTGACATGCATCAATAGGATACCGGCATAACAGTGATGGAGGAGGAGAAACCTTTTCCGGGCATTAAAAGGGGAGCGAGAGAAAAGAAGAAGGCATTGAATGAACTCAACTAACAAAGTATGTTTCATTCATTCTGCATTTACTCTAGTAACAGAGGGTCCCTAAGGACCTTACGATGTTTAGGTAACACCGATCTTATAATCTGAAGTAGTGTAAGCTGCTAAACCAGTTTGTTACTCAATGTTTCTTGTGATTATTTACGGTAATACAACAACCTTTCTTTTTGTTTTTTGCAAGAACGAACACTGACTCGTGACTTCAAATCACTCGAAATTGTTCTTGCAATCGATTCACTCAATTTTTCAATCGACTTAATTTATTTATTCAAATACTCGAAATTTTTCACTCAATCACATTAAACTTAATTTGTTTATTCAAAACCTAATTTTTTTATTTAGGTTTATGTGAATCACATATGTATTTTCAAGATTCCAAATATATAGTTCAGATAGGCTTTAAGGGTTTTCATCCTTATACACACACACACACACACACACTAGCCTATAAACCTGTGTATTACACAAGTTGAATAATTAAAAAAATATATAATTCAATAATATCAAATTATAATAAGTATTTAATTATTATAAAATTATATTTTTAAATAAGATATAATTGAACTATTCTTATAGTTTATTAAATTTTCATAGATTAATAAATTATTAGAATTAGAAGAGTTATAATTTTTGATATTTTATTAGTAAAGATTATTACTCCTTCTGTCCCATTAAAAGTGTCTAGATTCCCTTTTTTGTTTGTCCCATTTCAAATGTCCACATTCAAAATTTATTAGCCAATTTCCAAGTTTACCCATAAGTGGGCTCACCAGAAATTTGCTTACATCTTTTACATAATTGATATTTTTGTATATGTCAAGGGTATTATTGTCATTTGGTAAGAAAAAAAAGCATTCAATCTACCTTAATATCCGTGTTTTTCAAACTTTGACACTTTTAATGGGACGGAGGGAGTAGTATTTATTAAGAGAGAGGCGGGAAAAAATTCAATTGTATCATAACGTGACATGTGTCTCCTAAAAACGCTCATTTATTATAATAGGTAGATATAGGGAATTAATAACATAAAAACCTTATTTTAATGAGAAAACCGTGAAAACAAAGCAAAAATCATGTAAAAAAACATTTTTTTAAATTTTTTTACAGGTTTGTAACACTATTGGGCACATTTTTATAAAAAAAATCAAAAAAGCTTCGACCAAATATTTTTTAAAAAAATATTTTATATACTAATGTAAAGCATACGTAACGCTGTGTTAGATCTGACGAATTTTTTTTTACGTTTTGTTATGTATTTTTTACATAGTTTTATAAAATGTTTTTTTAAATATTTGGTTGGCGCTTTTTTTGATATTTTTATAAAAATGTGCACAATAGTGTTAAAAACCTGTAAAAAATTTCAAAAAAAATACGTTTTTTACATAAATTTTGCCCTTGTTTTCACGTTTTCTCACAAAAAATGGTTTTTAAATTATTCTTACCCTATATAGATATATACATATATGTATATATATATCGTCTAAAAAGTGTGAACAACAAAACATAGAGGTTATAAGGATTTACTTGTTGTCTCTGATGGTAAAGATGGTCTGAACTATAGTTAGAGCAAATGCGAAGATTGCAGCAATTAGGGCAATAATATTCCATGGACTGCTGAAATAAGTCCTCCTAATCCCACCTATATGTTTTGGCCAGTAGCTATTGTAAAACTTATCCAATGTTTCCCACTGTTGATGGTACAACGAATTCACAACAGCAATTTCTTTGCATATCTTGTTGATCATATTAGCAACTTCTTCATTTGAACCCATAACATTGACAAGGACTTCAGAATCAATTAACTTGGCTACATCATCTTGAGTATTTACCAACATATTTATAACTAAAGCATATGATGTAATATAATAATGAGTTTGACTCGATTCCTCGTAGGCAATGAGATTCCTTAGAATCATCTCGGTTAAATCATGAACTTTTAATACTGGCATTCTAAGAGTGCACTTACACCAAGACCAAAGAAAACATGGGAATTCCATTTCCATCCCCAACAACGATGAATGACTTCGGTTAGGTTTGATGCTCACCCCTGCCTTGTCTAGATCCACAGCAGAATGGCGTTTTGTGAATGAAAATTCTTCTCGATTAATGTTATCTTTATGAGGTTCGTAACATTTATGTAGAAGGCTAAGAATTGTTAGACTAAATAATTAAATGTGGCCCTTATGATTATTTAATTAAATAGATCAATTACCTAAATACCCCTAACAGATAGATAATTATTTGATGGACGTAATTATCCTTATTTATCCTAATTAGGGTTTCCCCTTGGGTGTATATAAATAGAGGCTAATTGGCTCATAATCAAGGTTACTTACTTTTACACACAACATCATAATCGAATTCTCCTAACCATTAGAGAATTCGTGAACCCATAACCGAGCCACCTCTCTCCTAACTCCATCCTCACTATACACCCTAAACGGGAACCGGTCGGATCATCACCTCAGGAATCCTGTCTGGAATCAACAATGCGTTTACTGGATTCACAGGTTTCATCTAATCTCTATTTCATTATTGTTTTCGTATACATGTCTAGATCTGAAACAAAGGAATCGATCCAACATGTGGTATCAGAGCAATATGTTGTTTAATCGATTCCTAATCACGAAATTGATACAAAATCCAAAAACGTTTTACAAAAACGAGTATGAACAGTGGGTCGTTTTTCGAAAAAAACCTTAAAACTGGTTCGTTTTTCGTAAAAACGTGAATCTGGTGCGTTTTTCGTTAACCTAAAAATTTTCGGACTTAAACGTATTCGAAATTATTGTACACGGTTTTAAGAGTACTCGAAATTATTTTTTAATCTTAATGTACTCGAAATTTTAAGTTCACGAAATTTTTTAAGAGTACTCGAAATTCTGAAGTTCACGAAATAATGTACTCGAAAAAAAAAAAAAATCGTACTCGAAAATCTAACAGTACTCGAAATCTAAGTGTACTCGAAAATCTGAAAGTACTCGAATTTTCGAGTACATAACCATTTTTTAGTACAATAACTATTTTCGAGCACATAACTATTTTTCTAATACATAACTATTTTCGAGAACATTACTAACTTCGTAAACAGTAAAGTTCGATCCGCGAATCAGGGGGCTAAGAGATAAAAGAACTTGTTTTGTTAAAACCTTAAACTATCATGTTTTACAAAACCTTAAATTTCAAAATCAACTTTAACTCAATAACAAGTGTTTCACTTCTGCCCAAAGGTGATGTGTTACATCTTATTATTTGAGTCTTATTAAGCATTGTCACGTAACAAGTGAATATTCTTATTTAATGCTCATATAATTTTGCCTTAAAATATATATGTTACATTTTCTGGCCAAAGCTGATGTGTTACATATATGTTTGCAAACTCAAATAATTTGATAATACTTTGCTTAAACTTTCAATAACAATTGAATGCCACTTCTGGCCAAAGCTGATGTGTTACATTCCCAAAGTTATTTAAGTATAAACTAAGCATTGTCACTTAGTGAGTATTATTAACCATTAAATATTCAAGTGACCCCTCTTGCCTTAAAGCATAAATGTTTCATTTTCTGGCCAAAGCTGATGTGTTACATTTGTGTTTGCAAGCTTATATGTTCAAAGTGCTTAAATGTGTCATTTTCTGGCCAAAGCTGATGTGATACATTCATGATGGACATCATATTAAAATTGTTCCTAATGCTTAGATAGTTAGTGATTAACCAAAGTGAAAGCTAGTTATTTAAGTAGAACCTAACTTAGTCTATAATTTTGATGTTATGATAGACTTTATCACAGCTTCATTATTATAATGGTCCTTATTTCTGCCTGCCTTAGATCTAAGTTACCCATAAATCACTCTAAGTTCTTCTTTAACCTTATTAGTATCTCATTCTTTCTCATCTAAAATCCACTGCAAACTCCCAATATGGGAATTGAAACGCTTACTCTTGCGAACTATTCTTCTTGGAAGCATTACTGATGCTAACTTTTGACAAACCGGGTTTTGAGTTTTCACTCAGAGATGCAGACCCTCCTTCCCTCACTGATAAAGCATTCTAAGAATAACATAGTGCATGAGAAAAGGAAGAAGATTAGTCAAATGTCTCTACTACTCTTCAAAACACCATTAGTCAAATCATTGTGGGAGCCGTTCGAGATTCAATTAATGCTAAGAGCTATCTGACTTATTTGGAGGAGCAATTCAAATGGATCTCTAAATTGCATGCTAACACTCTAATTTAGAAATTGGTAGCTACAAAGTATGACAGGATTAACAGCATTCATGAGCACCTCATAACAATGAACTACATGGCCCGTCAATTTGAGGGATTATGCATAGAGTTCAGAGACGGTTTCCTAACCACCTCATTATGATTTTCTTCTTGCACCTTATTTAGCATTTAAAATCAACTACAACACTCAGAAAGATAAGTGGATGCTAAAGGAGTTGATTGCTATGTGCGTAAAAGAGGAAGAACTTCAGAAGTTGTAGAAACCAAATGTTGCTAACCTCATTGCTGCAAATTCGAAGAAAAGGAAGAACAATTTCCCTAATAAGAAAGTTTCTAAGGTCTCTAAATCCAATGCAAGTACTTCTTCCAGCTCTAACAACTCCATTGGCAAGTCTTACTATAAGTTCTACCTAAAGGTTGAACATTAACAGAAAGATTGCCCTGAATTTAAGGAGTAGCTGGCTAAAAGAGATAAGATAATCATCCTAATATGATATTTGAGTCCTTTAATGTTCCAACTAACATATGATAATTTGACTCTGGTTCTATGGTTCTTGTAACCAACTTAACTCAAGGATTCCTTACAATCTAGAAGAAGAAAAAGTACCAAAGAATCATTAAGCTTGAGAATACAAAAGAACTATTTGTTATTGGCATGAGAACCTTACATTAATAATAAAAAATCGTTTATGTATAAAACTTTATGATACCTTATATCTTTCGAGATTACTCGGAATCTTGTATCATTACCAAAGTTATACATGGATGGTTTTTATGTTTCTCATGATAATGGCAAACTTATTATTATTTCTAAATTCTCAAGTATTTGGTACTAATTTTCTGGATAGTGATCTCTATAAGCTAGAACTAGATGATAATTTCTTAACTCTTTGTTGTCATATAATATCAATGAGAACTCGACAAAGACTAAACGAAAAAACAAGACTTAGAAACCTCATCCATGTTGTGGCATTAACTTTTATGCCACATTTCACGTGATCACTTTTCGCAAATTGTGAAGGATGACGTTCTACCTCTCTCGTTTTCATCTATTTTGGAACACATGTTAAATGCCTCAAAGGTAAAAAGACAATAGCAACTAAGAAAGTTGTCACTAAGGGTTCTAATTTATTAAACTTATAAGCGACACTTACACCATTGCTATAATAATCGGACATACTTCATTTATCAGTTTACTGATGATTATTCTCGTTCCATGTACTTGTATCTCATCAAGGATAAATCTGAATCACTTACAATTTTAAAGATTCTAACTAAAGTTGAAAACAACTTGATCTTTAACTAAATTTTGTGAGATCAGATAGAGGAGGCAAATACTTTGGCAAACATACTGGTATGTTTAGGTTTTCGGTTGATTTTATAAACTTAGTAACACCCAAACCCTTATGAACATAGCACACAGTATTTAGCCAACTCAAACTCGCCCTAATTCCTCTGGATCAAGGAACTAAAGACAACTTTCTTTCTTAATCTGTCCCTAAAGTTATTATGAATTATGGACAAGAAGGAATCTAAGTCCAAGATAAACTTTATAATCTTTTCTTAAAAGAAGCTTGACATGAAACAGTAAGTTGTCACTTCAAAGGATTATAGATTTTATTATTCTTCCTATGTCACTCATATTGTAGAAACCAAGCATGCTGATTTCCTTGAGAATTCTAAGGTCAGTGGGAGCAGTGAAAATCCTAATTTTGATTTGCAAGAAGTACAAGAAGCGGGGGGAGACACTCGTCGACTAATTCGACTCTGATTATTCTTCTTGTACACCATGCTACTCCGAACATCACTGCACCAACTCCGACACACTCAGAACTTTAAACGACTCCGATAATCCAAGAATGAAGGCACATTAAACGACTAACATCAATACAATACCGACACTGCTAAACCCACTAATCTACTCAGGAGGTCATCTAGGCCTAAAACGCCTACTAACTATGATGCTTATGTAACCTACCTGACTAAAACTGAAATGGATGCCAAAAGGTTTACAGATCCTATCTCTTGTCATGAAATCATTAACAATGTTCAATCTTCTGATTGTATTAAACGGTTTCACTTAAAAGAGAGAACCAACTATCAAGAGACCTTCTCATCTTGTCTCTTAAAAGAAATTCCTTAAGGATCATGATGACCCTCGTAGCTCATTATAATTTAGAGCTACATTAGATGGACATAAAAACCTCTTTCATTAATGGCAAATTGTAAAACGACATGTTCATAAAACAACCGAAAGGTTCTAAGCCCAATGGTCATGAACATTTAGTCGGCAAGCTAAAGAAATCCATATACGGGTTAAAGCAAGTCTTACATCACTGGTATCTAAAGTTTTGATTAAGTCATAAAGAGACATAGTTTCCTAAAGGATCTACTAGATCAATGCACCTACCTTAAAATGAGTGGGAGCCTTAAGATGAGTGGGAGCAACTTTACTTTACTTGTCCTTCATGAAGATGACATTCTTTTGACAAGTAATAGCATTAGAAATGTTGCATGAGTCGAAGCGCTTACTTTCGCCTTATTTCGACACTAGGGAACTTGGAGTAGCCTCTTACTTTATTGGCATAAAAGTACACCGAGATAAATTAAGGATATCATGGATTTACCTCAAAGGGCCTACCTTAACCATGTCCTCAACCCATTATAACATGCATCAAGCTCTCTCTAACTCTAAATGAGAATGATACCTTATGTATTATTAGTCATGAGCCTTATGTATGCTCAAGTCTGTATATGTCCATATATCGCTTATACTATTGAAACACTAGGCCCTTATCAAACTAATTCTGGCCTAGATTGCTGAAAAGCAACTAAGAAGGGATTTCGATATCCTCAAGGGACGAAAGACTATAAACTGACTTATAGAAGAAGTGATAGTTTAGAAGTGTTTTTTATATATTCTTCTCATCCTAACTTTGCTAAAATACAAAGATGATAAGAAATCCACTTCAGGGTAGATCCTTATGTTAGCAGGCAAACTTACCTCATAAAAGAGTTATAATCAGCAGTTTACAACAACCTAAATGGCCATAGAATGTTGCTAAGAAACCTTATCGCTGGACTCAAATAGTTAACTCAAACTATAGACCATTTGAAGCTTTACTGTGATAACTTAATTGCCCTTATTTTATCGAACAGTAACAGTTCGATTGGCACTAAATTGTATCTCAATACAAAGTTCATTGAGGAAACTAACCTTTGTATAGAGCACATATATTATGCTTTTGGATCCAATAATTAAAGGTCTCTCACCTAAGTATTCGAAGAACTTGTTTCAAAAGTGATCTTATCTAAAGACCTTATAGCATAATTAAAATTTCCTCACTTATTTGATTTGTTTGTCTCTAAATATATGTTTATGCATGCCTAATGACATATAGACACTAATAACACAAATCATTCGTTAAAGGGCTTACTCGTTAATTGATCCTAACTTAAGTTTTAAATTTGTATTGTAGTATGATTAATGGGGGTCTTGAATTGAATAACTGATTCAATGACTGTATTTCTATGCTATGATTACAATTTAGAACTAAAATGAGTATTATCAATCTGCAGACTTATTTAATGCTCATAATAAATAATCACTTGGCCAAGTGGGAGAATGTTAGACTAAATAATTAAATGTGGCCCTTATGATTATTTAATTAAATAGATCAATTACCTAAATACCCCTAACAGATAGATAATTATTTGATGGACGCAATTATCCTTATTTATCCTAATTAGGGTTTCCCCTTGGGTGTATATAAATAGAGGCTAATTGGCTCATAATCAAGGTTACTTACTTTTACACACAACATCATAATCGAATTCTCCTAACCATTAGAGAATTCGTGAACCCATAACCGAGCCACCTCTCTCCTAACTCCATCCTCACTATACACCCTAAACGGGAACCGGTCGGATCATCATCTCAGGAATCCTGTCTGGAATCAACAATGCGTTTACTGGATTCACAGGTTTCATCTAATCTCTATTTCATTATTGTTTTCGTATACATGTCTAGATCTGAAACAAAGGAATCGATCCAACAAGAATATGATGAGGACTATCGATGGAGATATTTTCAGGGATACTAAAATCTACATCTGAATCAAAGAGGATTTCGAGAAATCGGTGCATAAATTTAACAAGAGAGGTGTTTGGCTCTAATTTCACGGCTGTGGTGCACTCAAATATTTCTTTGAGAAAAAAGAAAGGGATCTGATTTTCTAGCAACACCAAGTCACGAACTACATCTTCTGCATGAGACATGTCTGGTGAGTTTTCTTCAAAAGTCTCGTAAATGAATCCAAGCATGAAACAAGCATCCATAACCATCATTTCTGCAAATTCAACATCATCGTATGTCTTTGTCAAAACATAACATGCCTTGATTTTTTCCATCGAAGTGTACACCTTCTCCATGCATGAATTCATTATAATCTCTGGTGTGGAGGAAATAATATGATTCATTAGCTTAGTCAGATAAATTGCTTTCTGCCTTTCGAATGCCTGGACGTTCTCATCGTCTCTGTGCAGAGGTCCAATAGAGACCACCCGAGGGCTGAAAGAGTGTGGGCTCAGGTCATGTAGTGCACGAGGTGCCATGTGAATTGATTGTGTAATTTGTTCATTGAAGCTGTGTTCTTTTTCTACATGATGTGTAAAACGTTGGACTCTCTCTTGAATCATGTTTTCCATGTCTCCAAGCTCCAAATCTTTATTTTCCATACTGAAGCTTTTTGCTCTGATCTGCATGTTTAATAACACACCAAATTTATGAGATAAAGTCAACGAGATTATTGATGAATGTTTAATATGTCAAATGAAAACGGATGGATGTAAGAAAACTTGACAAAATGCACGCTAGATATGTGACGTCATGGTCGTATACTCTTAGTATACTCAAAAGCATCATATGTTAGCAAGTTAAAAATTACCTTAATTTATAGAGATTCCTATTTATAGTTATTGTTATTCTAATTTTAAATTAATTATAATTAGGGATGTTCATCGGTTCGGTTAACGGTTTGTTCGGTTCGGTTTAATCGGTTTTCAAAAAAATTTTTCTCTAACCGTTAACCGAACCGAATTCGGGAAATGGTTAACCGAACCGAATTCAACCGAACAAACCGATTAAAAACCAAAAAAACATGTTAAAACCGAAAAAACCGAATTTAACCGAACAAACCGAATTCAACCAAATAAACCGAATTCAACCTTATATATAATTAATAAAAAAATAAATTTAAATATGAATTCGATTTAATCGGTTAACCGAATAAACTGAACAAACCAAATTCAAAAAAGTTTTAAAACCGTTAACCGAATCGAAAACCGAATTCAGAATTCAGTTCGGTTTTTTCGGTTATGGATATGGTTCGGATATCGGTTTTAAACGGTTTTCGGTTTTTCTGAACACCCCTAGTTATAATACCCCAAGGAAATTAGTGTCGGAAGTAATTGGATCAAACTAACAACAAACACAATGATTTTGTGGAAATTTCATGACTCTATTTTATTATCAACTCAAACTTTAACTTGAACCAAGAGATTACATATCCCTACTGTTATATTTATACTAAAACTATGAATTGCTACACAATTTAATTTATTTGACTCTAATACTAATTACTAATAAAATATTTAAAACATTATCTTAATCTAATATTAAAACCAATGAGGCATTGCCTCAATGGTACCCCAAGAGTCTTCCAAATGAGAGGTCTTGGGTTCAAATCCTTCCCGCAGCAAAATAGGGGTCTGAGTGAGGTTAGGGGGTTTTCTCAGTGGGGTTTCCTCCTAGGGTGGTTGTGGTGGCTCGTGGAAGGTCCAGATAACTAGACCTTGATGACATGGTCTGGAAACAGTGGGTTCACACGATTGAGACCTTCGCCGTTCAAAAAAAATCTAAAATAAATTTCAAATACAAAAGAAGTAATTATCAAGATTAATTGTTCATTCTCCCCTTCAGTATTGATATTGGCCCGCTACTTTTTCAAAACAATGTCGACTCGTCCTCTTGAGCCAAGTTTTACGCCTCTTTATTTTGCTTGGGACGCTTAGATGCATAATGCTTAAAGTCATTGCAATTGAAACATCTCACTTTACTTTTGTATTAATTTCTACCTTCTCTTGAAAACCAATCACCACGACCGATTCCATTTCCGTGACCCCTTCCATGACCATTTTTAAGATCAACCGTCCCGACCCGAAACCATTTCTGTTAAAACCTGTTCTAACCCGGAACAAAACAACCAATTTTCAAAATAACCCGTCCTGACCCGAACCCGTTCTAACCTGCTACCCAACCCGACCCGACCCGCCCATTTTGCCAGGCATAATATTCATAATTGACCTCATCTTTCTTTGAAATCTTTTAGACCATAAGATTTAGAAATTAAAAATTTATTTTGATCATGATACTCTCCCTCATATTTTACTCCGATTCGTTTCTCAAAGGCTTTTAATCAACCTATCACTTCCTTGAATGGCAGAATCTCAATATCTGAATACTACTTGATAGAGGTAACAATTTGTAGATACTTGGTACCGAATCCAACAATTTGTAAACTATCACTACATCATCAAGACTCGATCCAAGATTATTTAGTTTTGAAAAAATCCACCTAACTTAATTTCCAGCAAAGTCTTCGAACATGTCTGCCCCTTCCATTCGAAGCTGCTCGAGTTCTCTCCTTAAAATAGCCAATCGTGCCTTTTGAACCTTGCCGGCACGCAAGACACCTTACTCGTAAAGCCTTTCATATATCTTTCTGCTTTGTCTAACGTGTAATAGAAAAACACCAATTAACCGACCCACACATTTTGAATGCCTCCCAATTAATCTAGGATCCTAAGGAACCTCTTTGACTCAATCTCATAATTCATAAGAAAATTGCTAACGCTTGTGATTAACTTTGAGTCAAATGATCACGTCACTTGCATGTTTAATATGTTGTTTTACAACTATTAACTTCTCCGTGACGTTTGGTATATATTGTTGTGGTAACGAGTTTCTATATCGGTAGAAGCTCTACAAAAAATATCAACTGGCCATTGATATGTGCCTAATCTGGCCATATTCAATCACTCACTAATCAAATTACAAGATTTCACAACTCTTCTCTTCGGAAATAACTTAGGTGGTGTTTATTTTTCCCCAAAAGGTCTGGTAGGTTCTACTGTCAACGTTGTGTAGATCACATGCAGACATTGTCATCTGCGTACTGTTTGTTTTATCGAAAATGTTTCATTAAAAATGCCTGCGTGTACTCTTTTTGGTGCATATCTTCTAAGATTTTCTAAGGTATGCAAAAACCACCCACCACCATCGCCACCACCGACTATCCACCCTCACCACCATCCAACACCACAGTCCACCACCACCGTTGGCCACCACCACCACAAAAATCAGACACCACCTTCCGTCACACCAACGTCCATCACCCCTATCCACCACCACTGTCGGCCACCACCATTACAAAAATTAGACAACACCTTCCGTAACCAACGTTGGCCACCGTCGGCCATCCCCAATCACCATCGACGGTAAAAGGAACCAATCTCAACTTGAACACTATAACAACAACATTCTTCCTTGAAGTGTTGACGAGATTTTTTCTGATAGCATGTCGTCAAGATAGGTTTTCCAGACGACAAGTCGTATGGTAGGCCGACCTATCAGAGAACTTTTGCTGTATTGAACTCTATAACCACCTATTTGCTAATGTTTAAGACTAGTTTACAACCCACCAACCTATTTTGACTTGCCAATTCATTTGGTTGACCCATTTAACATGAATTAATATTAAATGCATGTTTAATTAATCAATTTCATGCATCGACCCATCAAGCCTCCTCGATCTTATCGCTAGATTTTTTTTTTCGGTTAGCTTAGCACCTTGAAATGTTTACTATCAGAAAATAACAAGCCAAAAAACTGAAAACTTGGAAAATACTGTGGTTTAATGTTGACTAATTAATCCTTGAAGCCGACATATCTGGAAAGTGGGAGAAGTATTGTTGTACCGAAAGTGGGTGTAGTTCACGTAGTTTTCAGTTTTCATGCAGTTAGTTTTTTTTATTCTTGTTTATGTTAAGTAAGTTTCTTTTAATTCCTGATCTACTGTTCTTTTCCATTCCAATGAAGTAGTATCCATGAGAGAAAAACCTTTGGTTCGATTGCTTCAATTCTTCTTAATTATTAGTTTGTTGTTTGGATCTCTGAAATACCAACACTTGGTATCAGAGCTTCGTTAGATCAAATTGCATGCCCACATAAATAAACTATGACAAACTGACCATGGCTACTACATATCAGACACCCAAAGAAATCAGTTATGTGTCCCTGCAAATCCAGACGTTGACAGCAACAAATTACACCACCTGGGCCATCAAGATGGCGGCTGTGATGGATGCACATGGGCTATGGGAATCGATCGAACCCGTAGAAGGTGACGCTGTTGATGAGAAGAAGAACAAAACAACATGAGCCTTCATTTTTCAAGCAATTTCGGAAGACGTCTTAATGCAGGTGGCTAAAAAGAAGACGGCTAGGGAAATATTGGATGCTTTGAAGGCTCGATATGTCTGCGCTGATCGAGTTCAGAAGGCGCGACTTAACACGCTCAAGGCTGAATTTGAGTTGTTAAAGATGAAGGAAGGGGAAACGACAGATGCGTTCACAGGGAAGTTATTCGGTATGGTGGCTAAATACAATAGTTTGGGTTCAACTCTTGGAGATGCAGCGTTGGTAAGGAAACTTCTTGATTCCGTCCCGGAGAAGTTCCTACAACTTGTAGCCTCGAAAGAACAATATTCAGATGTGGATACTATGTCGTTTGAGGAAACAATAGGAAGACTGAAGGCCTGTGAAGACAGATTGAAACTTCGGCAAGGCAATGTGACACCAGAAAGCAACTTGTTGTTCACAAAGGTTGAAGGACAGTCAAGTTCGAACACTACAAGAATACCAACGTTTAGCGACGACAATTGTCGTCGCAATAGGGTCTTTTTGTCGTCGCTATAGCCTATAGCGACGACTTCTCGTCGCTATAGCCTATAGCGACGACTTCTCGTCGCTGAGATGTCATCGCAACTGGTTCGTCGCTATTGCCCGGATATGTCGTCGCTACTGATGTCGTCGCTACTGATGTCGTCGCAATATGGTGATCTATAGCGACGACTAGTCGTCGCTATAGGCTATATTTATATTTTTGTTTTCCTTTTTTTTTTCAAACTTAAATTCAATTTTTTAATTAAAAACAAAAATCGAAATAATAATTTTGATTAAAATATTATTAAAAAATTGTTTTTTAATATTATTCCGTACAAACCTATAGCGACGACATGTCGTCGCTATAGGTTAGGTAAACAAAACGATGTCGTCTCAGTTTAAGGCTTTTAAATAATAAAAAATTATTAAATACCTATAGCGACGACTTGTCGTCGCAATTTTTTTTTTAAAATTTTTTTTTATTGAAATTCAGGTATTTTAATTAAGGAAAATTAAAAAAAAAATAATAAATTTACCTATAGCGACGACAAGTCGTCCCTGATCATTTTCCCTCAACCGCGAAAAAAATCGGTGTTCCCGCTCAACCCTATAGCGACGACAAGTAGTCGCTATAGGTGAAGTACAAAAAAAATCAGATTCAGACCTATAGCGACGACATGTCGTCGTTGTAGCTTTATCTACAGGGGCGACTTCGGTCGTCGCTATAGGTGTCGCCGCAATAGCCTAACATTCTTGTAGTGGAAGGGGCAGAAGAAGGGTCAGTATTCTGGTGGACGTGGCAGGGGAGACTGGGGTGGTCATACCGGCCTGAGAGGACGTGGAAGTAACCGAGGTAGGGGTAGTCGAGGTGGCCATGTGGGGTACCACGATCGGAGTAATAATCCAAGAAACTACGATAAGAAACATGTCAAGTGTTACTCTTGTGAACAATATGGACATTATGCATCAGAATGCAAAGGAAAGAATGAAAAATAGGAGGAGGCGAATTTAACACAAACACGTGAGGAAGAACCTTCCTTATTGTGAAGTGTTCATGGTAAAGAAATGCCCTTTGAAATCATGTTGATGGAGGATAAGGTATTTCTAAACCATCACAAAGAAAGATCAATAGAAAATAACGATATGTGGTATCTTGATAATGGAGCTAGTAATCACATGACTGGCCGGAAGGAAGTGTTTGCTGATTTAGATCAGTGCATTTCCGGGTCAGTTAGGTTTGGAGACGATTCACGTGTGCAGATCAAAGGAAAGGGAACAGTCTTGTTCCAATGCAAGAATGGTGAACAACGTGCGGTTCTGGAAGTGTATTACATTCCAGCTCTTAATAGTAGTATTATAAGCTTGGGGTCAAATGACTGAAGAAGGATGTGAGGTAAAGATGAGGCATGATTACCTCACTGTTCATGATGAGTTAGGAAGGCTAGTTATGAAGGTAAAACGGTCTCAAAACGGATTGTATAAGATCTGTCTTACTGCAGTGAAACCCGTATGTTTACTTGGTAGTGTGGAAGATGAGGCTTGGCTATGGCACGTTCGGCTTAGCCATGTTGGTTTTCACACGCGGGAAAACATGACTAGTAAAGGAGTAGTGAGAGGATTACCAAATATCAAGCATCTAGAACAGAAATGTGAAGGATGTCTGATATCAAAGCAAGTAAGGAGACCATTTCCCCAAGAAGCTGAATGACACGCAAACAAATCACTTGAACTTGTTCATGCCGACTTGTGTGGACTGATCACACCCCAAACCATGGGAGGTAAATAGTATTTTTTTTATTGTTGGTTGATATTTTTAGCAGGTATATGTGGGTGTACCTTCTTAGAGAAAAGAGTGAAGCCTTCGCCAAGTTCAAAGTACTCAAGTCGGAGGTCGAACAAGAAAGCAAGCTGAAGCTAGGGATGTTGCGAACAGACCGAGGTAGGGAGTTTACTTCGAATGAGTTCCGGGTGTTTTGTGAAGCGCATGGCATCAAAAGGCAGTTGATTGCTCCATACACACCACAACAAAATGGTGTTGTGGAGCATAGGAACTGAATGGTAATAGAGATGACTCGATCAATATTGAAGACGATGAATGTGCCTGAAACTTTGTGGGGCGAAGCAGTATGACACGCGGTTTACATCCTTAATCGGGTTTCTACAAAACGCCTTAAGAATGGAAAACCGTATGAAAGTTGGACCAGAAAGAAACCAGATCTGCGGCACTTGAGATAATTTGGTTGTATGGGATATGTCAAGAAGGTGGGCACATTTCTGGGAAAGTTAAGTGATCGAGGAACTGCGATGGTGTACCTGTGTTCGGAACCGGGTAGCAAGGCACACCGGATGTTCAACCTTGAAGGTAAGCCCATATGTGTTGCACGTGATGTTGAATTTATTGAGAAGAAAGACTGGGATTGGAAACATGGAAAAACAATGGAGCCCACTTCACAAGTTAGTTGGACAAGTGTGCCAATATTAGAGAACAACAGGGAACCCACATTGCATAAGGATGTTGAGAACACAGTACCAGTACCAGGTGATCAATTTGCTACCCCATCACAACACGTGATTGGAGTAGATGATGTAGAGTCACAAAACACTAGAATTACTAGTCCTGTTGTGGAATCTAATGTCCAAAAATTATCAAACCAATCAAGCCCAATGATTCCCATATCTTTCGATGACACACCCCCCAAAGGATTTCGGCCATTGCATTTGGTATATCACCATGCTCTTAGGACCCTTCAGTCAAGCTTCTCCAGTGAGACCTTTCTTTTAGGCAGGCGATAGCCAGATTCAAAGATTGGTTCAGAATCTTTCTCTTGTTATGTAGCTAATTAGGAGTTACCGAAGGTTGTTAAACTAACTCATTAGCTAAGAAATAGAATAAGGCCTCATTCGAAACAGGCTAAGAGCTTTAAGCCAACAGGCATACTAACTCACTAGCCAGCAAAGCCCCCGTCTTCATCGACGGCAGAGTATGTCGGGCAAAGAAAGGCGTCTCGCGGTCAAACTACTACTATGAGAGATGATGAAGTACAGGATCTCTATGATCATTACTTGTTGTTAGCTGATGATGAACCCACTACGTTCAACAAAGCAACAAGATATGATGAATGGAGAAAGGCAATGCAAGTTGAATTGGAATGGATTGAAAGGAACCAAACGAGGACTCTGGTGAATCTACGAGTGGGCCAAAAACCCATAGGTTTGAAGTGGGTTTACAAGCGGGAAAAGGATGCAAAAGGCAAGGTAACAAAGTGCAAGGCGAGATTAGTTATGAAAGAATATGTCCAGAAAAAAGGAATTGATTTCGAAGATGTGTTCGTACCCGTGGCGATACTTGAAACAATTCGATTGCTACTATCCCTGGAAACAAAATAAGGATGGGTAGTGCATCATCTGGATGTCAAGTCAGCATTCCTCAATGCAGAATTGACTGAAGAGGTGTACGTTTCGCAACCTGAAGGTTTCCTCGTCAAAGGAAAGGAAAACAAGGTGTACCGGCTCAAGAAGGCTCTTTACGTCCTTAGACAAGCTCCAAGGGCGTGGAATGCTCGCTTGATAAATCACTTAAGGATCTTGGATTCGCAAGATGTGCACAAGAGCAGGCGGTCTACAAGAGTAAGTCTTCTAATTCACTCGTTATTGTAGGGGTGTATGTTCACGATCTCATTGTGACCGGATCCAATGATTTGGAAGTGAGGAAGGTCAAAGAAAAGATGATGAAAGTATTTGATATGAGTGATTTGAGAGTGTTGAACTATTATCTTGGGATAGAGTCACATGAGGAGCGATGGCACTATGTTAAAACAATCGGGTTATGCTCAGAAGATCTTGAAGGTGGCTGGTCTCGAAAACAGTAATCCAACAATGTGGCTGATGGACCCAAAGCTACCACTGACTAAAGATGATGCGGGTGAAAGTGTGGATTCGACCATGTATATGCGTCTCATTGGAAGTCTTCGTTATTTGTTACACACGAGACCGGACCTGGGTTACTCGACGGGTGTTCTTAGTAAGTTTATGGAAACACCAAAAACAAGTCACTATCAAGCACTGAAGCAATTCCTAAGGTATGTGAAGGGGACAGCTGGTTTTGGTTTGAAATATTACCGAGGAGGTGATGGCAAGTTGTTGGGATATAGTGATAGCAGCCATGGGTTGGATGTGGAAGACAGAAGAAGTACAACATGGATGGTGTTTTATCATTCAGGTCACATGATCACCTGGTCCTCACAGAAACAAAAGACTGTGCCATTGATTTTGTGTGAAGCGGAGTTCATGGCAGCTGCTTCAGCTGCGTGTCAAGCCTTATGGCTTCGAAATTTGTTGAGTGATTTAACTGGAAAGGAACCACAACACGTGCTCTTGCTGGTGGATAATGAATCTGCTATAGCTTTAATGAAAAACCGTGTTTCACGGACGAAGTAAACACATCGATACAAGGTATCACTTCATATGTGAATGTATTGAACGAGGTCAAATCAGGGTACAACATGTGAGGGGAGAATGTCAGAAAGAAGACACATTGACTAAAGCTTTACCTTGAGTTAAATTCGGAGAGATGCGGGCACTGATGGGATTGAAAAATTTGGGAGATACAAGCCAACATTTAAGGGGAGAGTGTGGTTTAATGTTGACTAATTAATCCACGCAGCTGACATATCTGGAAAGTGGGAGAAGTATTGATGTACCGAATGTAACATCACTGTACTTTCGGTTGTCCGTACGTCCGTACATCCGTACGAAAGTACTGTTACGACCGGAGATTTATAACTATTAATGATTATGAAATTATTGACTTACATTACTGATATTATCACTGTACTGGTATGCATGGTATAGCACATTTATGATATGCGTAAACCACGGGAAGTTTAGTTGTTATACAATCAAGCAGACCCGTAGTGTTTATCGCAGTTACTTATTATTGATGATGATGGATTAATGGTCTGAGAATGGATTTGGGATGGAACTGGGAGTTTGTTGGAGTCTGGTTACTAAACACAGTCAAGGACCCATGGACATGGTTTATCGAAATAGCGGTGGGACGGTGGCTAGGGAAGTTGCGACTGACCCTTACATATGCCCTATATATATGCATATTTCGGTCTATCATGGATGTGTCAGTGACTAGGGTTTAGTGGGGTTTTGGTTTGGGAGATGATAATATTAAAGTTATTAAATAATGGGAATTAATTACGCGAAGTGAGGTTACGAACATTATTTAAATGCGAACATTGATTCAGAAGTATTAACTTAATAATGTATTCGCGTGAGTGACGATTCACACGAATATAATTATTAAGAATAATATACTGAAACGATATTTCATAAATAGTAATTCGAATCGAAATACGATACGAGCGTTGGATTCGCAAAGGTGACGATCTCTACGAATCCATACGCGAGTAACGTGTTTCGACGAGATAATCAAATATTATTTAACGATGTTTAAATTAATAAAGAAAAACTAAAAATATTTATTAGGAATCACAACTTAAAACGAATTCGAGTAAACTTAATTTTTAAAGTATTAATTTAACGATTTCGAAATAAAACTAAAACTGTTTTACGAAACCACTTTAATTGAAATCGTTTTACGAATTAAATTATTTAAATCATTTTATTCAACGAGATCCAATTATTTGAATATCTTATGTTTAAATATATTTTACGATAAAAACCGAGCCTTTTGTTATATTTTATCGCGATAAAAACGAGATCGGACAGTGGGGTACTA
Organism: Mikania micrantha; assembly: GCA_009363875.1. Taxonomy (NCBI): domain Eukaryota; kingdom Viridiplantae; phylum Streptophyta; class Magnoliopsida; order Asterales; family Asteraceae; genus Mikania; species Mikania micrantha. Next base: position 144,443 of record SZYD01001863.1, read on the forward strand.
CACGCGATAAAAGGAAGATTTCTCTTCCTTTTTCTCTCATAATCTCTACACCACTCTCTCTCTATTTCACCTAAAAACACACACACAAACTTCTCTCTACGTTATCTCGCTCGTTACCCGACGGATTCACGAGATTCCGGCGCCTACGCGTTCGTGAGATCGAGAGCTACAAGAGGATACGAAGAAATCACACGTTGAACCGACGGTTTGAGGTAAATCTATCCTTTTATTTTCGGTTTTGGGTGAAAAACCCTATTTCATTATGGATAGCCATTTAAATCGAGATTAGGGTTGTTTTAATTGTTAAACGAGTTAGTATGAGAGATTAGGGTTACTTGGTTCGAAGCTGTTACAGAAAACGCAATGGAGATGATGATGATGATACAGGTTCGCTGCAAATGGGACTGGCCGAACCTTATGGGAGTTCTGGCCGAACCCTTAGCCACTGCCGAACCTTAGGCAACAAGCCTAGGTGCAGCCAGCCGAACCCTATTGAAGCTGGAGGCCACGAACCTTAGACTGAAGGCCGAACCATTTTAAATTGGCCGAACCACTGATGCTAGTAGCCGAACCTTTTTGGTTCATGAACCCTTATGGTGCTACGAACCTATTGTTACTCGGGTCGAACCTTTGGGCCAATCAACCACGAACCTTGGGGTGGTGAGAGCCGAACCTTGGGTCATAACCCAAAAGGTTCGCTGCCCTTAAACCCAAAACCAATCTCAAGTGTGAATTAGGGTTAAGGGAGGAATATCTTATACATATAATATGTCATACATGCATGGGAAGTTGTTTTAAGTTGCCACTTGTTTTCTACTAACTACAAATATTGAATTATGAGAAGGTTACATAATTTAAACATTTTAAGTAAATAACCTAACTATCATTTACTTAAATTCAATTTAAGTTTTGATCATTGAAGTATAGTCGGCACTTAAATTAATCAAACATGCATGTTGGATGTATATTGATAAAGATAGTGCATGTGAGTTAACCTACATAACCATGATGTGTATAAACAATAGTTTCTAATTAGATCTTTTCATTTGATTAGTGAAACTACTAAGTCAAAAACATATTGTTTATAGTGATTTACTACTAAGAACTTAGGGTTATATCCTAACTTGGATTAAACACAATAAGTAATGTAACAACTAGCAATTAAAAGCGAACACCTATGAATATTCAATTTCAATAAACGCATATGCTTATGAACACAAACACACTTATAAATACAGGTTGTTGAGTGTTCTGGTTTTGAGTTACATACGCGAGAGCGCATTATACACAAACATAACTCTAAGGAATTCAGGTGAGTTCTCATAACCTCCCTTTCTTTAAACTATTTTGTTTTAAAACTCGGAGGTGAAGCATGTATACCAAATTCAATTATTATTTTGATAACTCAAGGTTAATACCTGTTTATCAATATGATATTCACGATTTAAAATTATCATTTATTATGGATTGTCTCTTATTATTTTATACCCATGTAAACTTTGTTATTGACTTAGGTCAATAACAAAAATTACAAGTATTGTCACAAACCCCGAGAGTCATCGCTTTTAACTTCGGTTAATTGCTTTGACATTGTGTATTGTCACGTGGAGGATTCCACATCTGTGAATCATTGCCTTTGATTTCGGTCAAATGCTCTGACTTCATGTATTGTCACGTGGTTAGCGACCACTCCATGAATCATGTATTTAACTTATGTTAATTACATAATGATCATGTATAGTCACGGACATTATTTGAGAATATGATTGATGAGATTGGTTGATTAGTTGTGGATTGATTATCTATATTTGATTATGATTATTTGTGATTGACTATGATTGATTTGGTTATGTGGTTATGTGATTGTGTATGTGTTTGATTGTTGAATTAATGGATGTGTGTTGGATTATCTCATACAGGTATTCATATGGATTTTCTCAAGAAGATCATAAGTTTTATACTCGTTTTAAACAAAGCATTTTATAAAACCATTTTAAGCATAAACTTTCAAACTCATTTTACTAAAACATTTTTAAATATAAAAACTTATGATTACTCACCAACTACTTTTGTAGTTGACACTTGATTTCTTACATGTTTCAGGTGATGGAGGCAAGTAGGAATGAAGAGAGGATCTTTTCTATTTTGGACATCATCATATAGGGTCTTGGACTTAGTTAATTAACTAAATTTCTGGCGACTAGAGTTTAGTTAGTTTAACTAATTCTTTTGTGTAATTGATGTAATTGATTCATGATGAACATGATTTTTGTGTAATTATGTTGTTTGCTTAAATGATATATGATGATTAATTTAGATGCCCACGAGCTTTTGAACAATCTACACATCCCTCGTGGCATCCCGACGTTTCCGCCATCGGTCGGGGTGTTACACCGAACGTGGGTGTAGTTCACGTAATTTTCAGTTTTCATGCTGTTAGTTTTTGTTTTTATTCTTGTTTATGTAAAGTAAGTTTCTTTTAATTCCCGATGTACTGTTCTTTTCCATTTCAATGAAGTAGTATCTGTGAGAGAAAAACCTTTGGTTCGATTGTTTCTTCTTAATTATCAATTTGTTGTTTGGATCTCTGAAACAGGGGTGTCATTTTTAACCGAACCCGATTAAAATCAACCCGAACCCGAATAAGTGTTAACTCGTGTTGGATTAATCGGTTGTTTGCGGTTCACGGGTTGCGGGTCATGGTTCACGGGTTATTTGACTTTGGATTCTTTGTGCATGTTTTCAAGAAGAGGCAAGGTATTGACCGGGAAAAAAGGATGACCGAGAATGCGCATGAGAAGTGGACTTCCAAGTTGGAGTTAGTTGTTTTTTTTCGGAAGTGGAAGCAGTTAATTTAGAATGTGTTTCTTTGTTTTTAATATAAATAGGATAGTAGTTAGTTTCTTCATTCATCATCTCTTGTAATTCCTTTCAAGTTTCAATACACAGTACGTTATTTTGTAAGTGTGTTGTGAGTTTAAAGGGGCTTGATTCCAACATTTGGTACCAGAGCCTAGGGCTCGTGAAGAAGGAGAACGCCGGTTTGAGAGTCGAATTTCGAAGGAGGAGTAGCCTTCGGGTGCGGGGCTGCGAGAGCAGCAGAAGCAAGTGGGTCGACAGATTTTGGCGACATGGTGGTTCGAGACAGTAGCGTGTTTGGCTGCTGATTGAATCGTACGAGAGGTTCTGGACAGTAGGGGCTGTTTCGAGGTTGTTTCACAGCAGAAGACAGAGACGTGATGGTGTTCGGGTCAGCCGTCGTGGTGGCGGAAGTACCGTTTGGGATGACAGGGTGACCAGTGATAAGCATTTGTGTCCGTGGCTGTTACTAGTGATCAAAGAGTGAAGATACAAGTCTGTTGGGTTGTTAGTGTTGGAAACAAACCGATACACACTTTGATAAATATAGAATCTTTGTATCTGTGATTCTCTATGTGAGAATTTCAAATCGTATATATGTTATTTTGTTCGATACATGCATATATATATACATAAAATTGATCATGCAGATCATTTGGACACTACTAACACGGACCGTTAATTTACAGTTAAATAACTTCTAATATAACTGATTATAACTAACTGCAAACGTTGACTTTCGTTGACCGATAGCTTAACTTCAACATTCCCCCTTAAGCTAGAGGGAACAAACACCGAGTCTTGTCTTTAATCTGTTAAAGTCTCCAACCTGCAGAGATTTAGTAAAGATGTCTGCGATTTGTTCTTTGCTTCCACAAAACTCCACTGCAACGTCTTTGTTTAAAATAAGCTCCCTTATAAAGTGATATTTTATCCTGATGTGCTTGCTTTTGTTGTGAAATACTGGATTTTTGGCCAAGGCTATAGCTGACTTATTGTCACAGAAAATGGTTGTGGCTCCTTGTGAACCCAAATGTAATTCGTTTAAAATGCCTCTTAACCATAAAGCTTGGCAGCCAGCCATTGATACTGATATATACTCTGCTTCTGCAGATGATAAAGCCACTACCTTTTGTTTCTTAGTTTGCCAAGAGATAGTACCAGTCCCAAAATTAAACATAAATCCTGATGTGCTCTTACTATCATCCATATTTCCCCCATAATCACTATCACAAAATCCAATTAGAGATGGATTGTCACATTTAGAATACAGAATCCCATTATCCATAGTACCTTTAATATATTTTAAGATTCTCTTTCCTGCTTCCCAATGACACTGCTTCGGATGCTCCATGAACCTACTCAACATGCTTACTGAAAAAATTATGTCTGGTCTGGTCCCTGTCAGATACATTAAACTTCCAACTAGGCTGCGGTAGGTACTTTCATCAGCTTCTTTATCCATGCTATTTTTGGTCAATTTTAGCCCATGTTCCATAGGTGTGGTAGATACAGTACAATCTAACATGTGGAATCTTTTCAATAGTTCCCTAGCATACCTTTTCTGAGATAAGAAGACCAAATTATGTCCTTGTTTGACTTCAATGCCTAGAAAGTAATGTAGTGGTCCCATGTCTGTCATATCAAATTCTTTTTTCATGGATTCTTTAAATTGGACAACCATTGACAAACTACTGCTTGAGATAACAAGATCATCAACGTACAAGCAAACTACCAGAATATGCTCATTCATTCTTTTAATAAATAGAGTATGTTCAAAGGTACATTTCTTGAATTGATTTCTTGAGAAATACTCTTCAATTCTGCTATACCATGCCCTTGGGGCCTGTTTAAGACCGTATAATGCTTTTCTTAATAGACATACCTTGTTTTCTTCACCTTTTCTTATATACCCCTGTGGTTGTTCAATAAAGACTCTTTCTTTTAAATATCCATTCAAGAAGGCAGATTTTACATCCATTTGATGTATGTGCCAGCCAAACTGAGCAGAGATGGCCAGGATCAATCTTACTGTTTCCAAACGAATCACTGGTGCAAATACCTCATGATAATCTATGCCATATTTTTGTTTGTATCCTTTAACCACCAATCTGGCCTTATATTTATCAACCTCTCCTTTTTCATTTAACTTTGTCTTATAAACCCACTTTACCCCAATTGGTTTCTGGTTATCTGGTTTATTTACTAATTCCCAAGTTTTGTTCTTCATAATAGCTTTCATTTCATTATCCATGGCCTCTTTCCATTTTCTGTCTTTAAAGGCTTCTTCAAATGATATTGGGTCGGCATCAGCAAACATAACAAAGTCAACTTCAGGAGGATCAATTCTCCTTGTATTTGCATACAAGTCTCCTACTGTTCTTTGTTTAATAGTCTTTTTCTTAATTCTTGGTTCTGAATCATCAGCAGAGGATTCACCACTTGAACCTTCTGCATTTATTTCCAAATTCTCATCTGTGTGATTTTCATTATTGTCAATTAAGTCATTCTTTGATAAATCCATTGTTGTATTATCAAGAGAACTTGTAGTACCCTTAAAAACATCATTATTGTCTTGTAAACCATCAACATTTCCAAACCAACTTTTGTTTTCATCAAATAAAACATCTCTGCTAATAACTACTTTTCTTGTTTCTGGATTGAACAATTTATATGCCTTGCTATGTTCACTGTAACCAACAAAGATACATTTCTCAGACTTATCATCTAACTTGCTTCTTCTCTGATCTGGTATATGTGCATATGCAATGCTCCCAAATACTCTGAGATGTGAAACACTAGGCTTGAAACCTGTCCAAGCTTCTTGTGGTGTGTTATTCTCAAGACTTTTTGTGACAGTTCTGTTCATTATATAGGCTGCACATGCAACAGCCTCTCCCCAAAATTCATCTGGCATTAATTTGTATTTTAACATACTCCTGGCTAATTCTAACAAAGTTCTATTTTTTCTTTCTGCCACTCCATTCTGTTGAGGAGTGTAACTCGTGGTAAGTTGATGTAGAATCCCACTTTCTTTCAAGAAATTCTGAAAATCATTTCCACAATATTCACCTCCTCTGTCAGTTCTGAGACACTTAATCTTGCAACCTGTTTGATTTTCAACTTGTGTTTTAAACATCTTAAAACATGTAAATGCTTCTCCCTTTTCTTTGATGAAGTATAGCCATATTTTTCTACTAAAATCATCAATAAAAGTAATGAAATACTTGTTTCCATTTATAGTAGGAGTTTTCATTGGTCCGCATATATCACTATGGACCAATTCCAATTGTTTCACTGCTCTCCAAGTTGCATCTTGTGAAAAAGGTTTTCTGGAATGTTTCCCAAGAGCACAACTATCACATACACCTTCAATCTTCTTTATTTCTGGAACTCCTTTGACAATCCTTTTCTTGCTCATAAGGACTAGGGAATCATAGTTGATATGTCCAAATCTTAAGTGCCAAAGTTTAGAGTTTTCATTTTCAGTAACATTTAATGAGAACATGTTTTCTTGAAAGTTTACAGGCCACATTCCATTTTCAGTCATGGTAATTTTACCGACTAAAATACCTTGAGCATTTCTTATTAGACAAACACCATTTCTTTTAAAATGTATGTCATAACCTTTTTGAATCATTTGCCCAACACTTAGTAGATTATGTTTTAGCCCTAAAACATAATACACATCTGAGATCTTTTTCTTTTTATCCTTCATTTTTACTGAGATATCTCCATTTCCCAAAACAGATAGAACCTTATCATCACCCGTTCTAACTTCTTTCTTTATACTTTCATCCAAACAATCAAATAGGCTTTTTACACCGGTCATGTGATGGCTGCAACCGCTATCCAAATACCATAGATTTTTATCGATATTCTCTTGAACATTGAATATCATAAACATGGAATCCGATTCAAACTCGTCATCCTTTTGTATACCCGAGCACTCTCCTTCTTCCTTATGCATAAAAGTCGAACCACTTCTTTCATCATTTAGTTTCTTTCTACAGAATTTTCTTGTATGACCAATCTTGTTACAATTGTAACATTTTAGTTGTGACCAATGTTTCTTTCCTTTAAATGATTCTTGTTGATTTTCTTTGTTACGGAAATCCTTTAATTTATTTTGTGATATATTCTGGAAAGCATTATCCATTACCGGCGTATCAAATTGTTTTAACCTCAATTCGTGTGACTGGAGAATTCCCAACAACCCTTCTATAGAGAGGGTTGAGATATCCTTTGATTCTTCAATAGCAACTACAACATATTCAAATTTTCTGGATAAACTTCTTAAGATTTTCTCCACAACCCGTTTATCCTCTATAATTTCACCATTTAGTCTTAATTGGTTTAACAAAATAATGGTTCTGTTATAGAATTCTTCAACGGTTTCTGTTTCTTTCATTCTTAAGATGTCAAATTCACATCTTAAAGTTTGCAAACGTACCGTTTTTACTCTCTCTTCTCCTCTGTATGCTTTAAGTAGAAGATCCCATGCTTCTTTTGCGGTTGATGCGGTAGAGATTCTTTCAAACACAAATTCATTCACAGCTTGATACATCAAGAACAGTGCCTTTTTGTTCTTCTTTTTGTTATCACGAAACTCATTCACTTGTGCGGGTGTTCCTTCTGCAGGTTCCCGGTATCCCTCTTCCACAAGCGACCATAAATCTTGCGATTCGAATAAAACTCTCATTTGAATACTCCAATGATTGTAGTTTTGCCCAGTCAATTTTGGCAATTGTGCCGACACTCCGGTATTAATATTGTTGAGCGCCATAATCTGATGAATAAAAACACGCAACGCAGTCGAACCTTGATCTTGTGATTAATCCTCGCTCTGATGCCAGTTTGTTGGAAACAAACCGATACACACTTTGATAAATATAGAATCTTTGTATCTGTGATTCTCTATGTGAGAATTTCAAATCGTATATATGTTATTTTGTTCGATACATGCATATATATATATACATAAAATTGATCATGCAGATCATTTGGACACTACTAACACGGACCGTTAATTTACAGTTAAATAACTTCTAATATAACTGATTATAACTAACTGCAAATGTTGACTTTCGTTGACCGATAGCTTAACTTCAACAGTTAGTTGCGGGTTTGCGCAGGCTGGATTACAACCAGTGACAACAGCAGAAGTTTTCGCAGGTCCTTGATCGGCTTTGTTTCGTGAAAAGAGGTGACCGGTGTACGCGTGAAAGCGGGCAGAAATAACTTGTCAAAGCAGGCGGCTTTGGGTTCGATTCGCTTAGCGATTTGAAAGAAAACGGTAGAAGGCGGTGGCTTTGTTTTCTTGATCGGTAGAAGAAACCTCTTTGAACAAGTGTGATTGGAAAGGTCGGGGCTGTCGGACAAGATCACTGCTTTATAACTTTGATGGGTAATTCATTGTTGCATCCAGTTTGTTGGTGTGTGCGTGATTTGGAAGCCGACAACAATGGTGGCTAGTGTTTTGTGGTGTTTCAAGTGTGGAAACAGAAGTAAACAAAAGGCACTGTTCAAGGTTTTGCTTGGCTTTTGGTTCAAGTACTACCCAACCAATTAAAAAAAAAGGGAGACACTACACTGTGAACATTATGGCATTGGAGTTCAAAGAGGGTGGCTTTGGATTTGGCCGGGGAGAGGTCGTCAATCTGTGAAGAGTCAAGATGTTAATGAACGGTTCCAACGGGATGCCATGTTACATGTTGCAAGTGTGGTGGATCATTTCGGGTTGAACCGAGTAGACTTTGGACGTGATCGGTTGAGGTCGTGGTGTCCGGAATAGGTCGGAATGGTTCGAAAGAAGATGGCTTGGTGCTATGAGTGACTGGTGTGAACAAACCGATTAAGGGGGTGATTGTTGGATTAATCGGTTGTTTGCGGTTCACGGGTTGCGGGTCATGGTTCACGGGTTATTTGACTTTGGATTCTTTGTGCACGTTTTCAAGAAGAGGCAAGGTATTGACCGGGAAAAAAGGATGACCGAGAATGCGCATGAGAAGTGGACTTCCAAGTTGGAGTTAGTTGTTTTTTTTCGGAAGTGGAAGCAGTTAATTTAGAATGTGTTTCTTTGTTTTTAATATAAATAGGATAGTAGTTAGTTTACTTCATTCATCATCTCTTGTAATTCCTTTCAAGTTTCAATACACAGTACGTTATTTTGTAAGTGTGTTGTGAGTTTAAAGGGGCTTGATTCCAACAACTCGATCTAGTAATAAACCCGAACCGAAAGTTTTTAAACGGTTTGGTAAATGGTTAATTTTTCCAAAGATTTGGTAACCCGAATAACCCGATTATGTATATTATCGATTTATTAATTTGTTATATGCATGTTTATATGCATTCATTATTTTGAATATCACTCATAATAACGTTTGTCAAGTTAAAATTTATATGTTATGTGTATGTATATATGCATTCTTCCATATGTATATATTTGCACTATCCGTAAGCTATTCCGGTTTTCATCTTTCAACTTATATATAATGCTATATGTAAGTATGGGATGGTTCCTAAGAAAACCACCATTTTGGAGAAAACTAAGAAAACTAATCACAATTGTTATCAATCAATTTCGTTTTTTGTTTTGCATTTTGTTTTATTATAAGGTTATATTTGTTAACAAAAAGAAAAAATAAAAAAATATATGTAATTCATGTTATTACATATATGTAACTCATTGATTACATATATGTAACTCATTGATTACATATATGAGTTACATATATGTAACTTTATAGGTTATACATATACGTAACTTCGTGATCTACATATTTTTATTAAATTTTTTTTGTTTATAACATTTTAAGCTAATAATAAAAAATCATGAAATTTTTTAAAAAAAATTGATTGGTTAGTAGGAGTTTTCTTAGTTTTCTACAAAATGAGGAGTTTCTTTTGAACCTTCCCCTATGTAAGTAAGTATATATGCATTCATTATGCATATGTTATATGTGTATACATGAGACAAATATTTATTTTATATTATGTATATGTGTATATTGTATAACATTTCAAGTGTTTTAGTGTTATATCTAGGTTGACCATGAAGTAAATTTAGTATAATTCGAATACCGATTAATACCAACTCGAAGAACCCGCCGAATACCGAATACAAATAACTTATATGGTTTGGTAATCGGGTATATTTTCAATGTCAAAAAACCCGAGAAACCCGACCCGAGAAACCCGAAACCCGATTAACAAACCCGAACGACACCCCTACTCTGAAATACCAACAAATACACCATTTAAAAAAAATAAAAATAAAAAATGCATGGAATTAATTAATTATATGACTATGTGTTGTGATGATTTTCTCCTTTAAAATCTAAGTGATATTGTTAAAAAAAATAAAAATAAATAGTTAATATTCTGACATACCTGATGTTAATAGGATCCAGGGGCAAAAGAGGGAATATGATGGTGCTGATCAGCTGAGTCTTGCCCAATGAGAATGACAGGAGACTTGGAGATATAAGAGTTGAAATATATACAAGGCTGAGGTGAGTAGGTGACAATTCGTCTTTTGGGAATGTGACTATTTAATATTTTTGCAATAATGTTTCACAACTGGTGGGTTTACCCGCGCGTTGTTGCGGGAATTTCGTCACGATTTACAATATCAAAACACAGACACATTCATATAATAAAAATACAGATACATCCGTAGTCGCTCTGACTTAAACAATAAAGTGTAGCCGTCATAAATTGTATACCAATACCAATCATTATTATTTTAGCCGCCACCACCACCACCACTACTACGACTACCACCACTACCACTACTACTACCACCACCACCACTACTACTACGTATCCTCTACCACATTTTTTGACCAAAGATTAAAGTTAAATAAAAATCAAACCAAACCGAACCGCTAATAACGGTTTGGTTCAGGTTTGGTTTGTGGTTTGGGTATTTTTGGTTTAGGCTTTTGACTCGTGTTCAGGTTTGGTTTGTGGTTTGGTTATTTTTGGTTTAGGCTTTTGACTCGTTATAAATAAAAACCAAACTATTTTACGATTTGAGACGAAATACTTACATTGTGATCCTAAATTTATCTTTTTTGTTAAATAACGCCTAAATCGTCAAACTTATCTATCTATCTATTTAATATTGCGTGTGTATACATATTTGCATGCATGCATACATACATACATATTCATACACACACACACATAAATATATATATATATATATATATCATGGTCCAGTCCGGTTTTTAACGACCGGTTTTAGTGAAAACCGTAAAACAACGGTTAGAAAATAACATTTATTAATTATTTCCTTTTACAAATAGCTCGTCCAGTACTTCTTATGGACTAAGGGGAGGAAAAGTACCATAACTTAGATGATGACCTATAGATATAAACACGTCTGTCTCTAGGGCTCTTAGCCTCGAAGGCGTCCTTCGTGTAAAGCTATGATTTATACTTGCTCTCCCTGAAGTGGATGTGGAAATACTAAACGCTAAAGCAAGGAAAGGAGGTACAATTAAATAAAATTGTGTTTTATTAGGATTTTTTTAATATAACATATTTTTCAATTATTTTACATATTTTAATTTTATCATTATGAATGTAATATTAAAATTTTTGGAAATGACTCATAAAAACAATTAGTATCATGATTCTTTAATTTTAAACAATTTAACAAACATAATTAAAACTTATAATGTTTGGAAACTCAAATAAAAACTTTTTAAATAAGAAAATATGTTTATTAGAAACTTTAAAATTAATTTTATATTTAGTAATGCAAGCACATGCAAGTATGCAACCTATATATTAGTGGATAAAAAACCGGACTGTATTATAGTTGTACTAAAATTAAATAGGTTTACCTGAATTTAGAATTTAAAAAGATAAGAAAATATATAGTTTATAGTTTAGTTTAAATCCGGCCCGTCAACCTTAGCTATTTACAACTTAGCTGTGCTTCTTGGCTTCAACAATGGGTACAACAAGCTAGCTAATTTATAAGAGTAAATTCTATATTTGTCTATTTTGACTTAAAAAAGGATCAAAATATTCAAATGCTTTCTATTGAAGTAAACCATGGGCGCCCCGCCCATAATAATATATTTTAACATGGGCGCCCACCCGTAATCGAATCCAACCATGGGCGCCTCGCCCACAACCATAAAAATACCGAGAATTAAAAATTTGAACATGGGTGCCCCGCCCGTAATCTGATCCAACCATGGGCGTCCCGCCCGTAATCTGATCCAACCATGGCCATGTGGGAGGTTTCTGTTGGCGTAAATCATGGGTGGCGCCCGTGTAAGTGTAGGCGCCAGTGCCCACAAAGGTGATGGCTATTTGGACATTTTGGTCTTTTCTTGGGTCAAAATGGACAAATAAGAAATTGACTTAATTTATAAAGCCATTTTGTTTGACCTTCAATTGTTATTTTGGCAGCTGGAAATATAAGAATAATAATATAAATATTTTAATGTATTTTATTTTTATTTATTAGTTTGAAGTTAGTTACGTATTTTATTTTTAATTAATGAAAATGGTGTTGATATTAATTTAATGGTCTTATTGTTGTAATTAATGAATACTAGGTGGAGCAACCCTCGGGTTGCCGTGGGATTTACTCTTGTTTCAAGTTGTTGTATGGCTTACAGATAATAAGATGGTTGTGGACAACAAGGAATAGTTATTTACTTTGTTGACCAAAACCGAAACCGGTTTGGAACCAGAACCGGTTTTAAAAAAAACCTGGTTTGTGCACCTCACTTGTAAACAAACAAACAAATGATAGCCCACTTGATAAATGTTTCGTCTCTAAGAATGACAGGTCATGAGTTCTATCTCATATAATAGTTTATTGAGTTTGAAGTAGTGTAAAAGAGGAATAAACTTTTGGCGTTCAAAAAAAAACTTGTAATTAAAAAATGATTGGAAGGCATTGGGCTTAAAGAAAATAGTGGCCTCCTCTCTTTTGGATTGTAGTTTACTTCATTTTCTATCCACCAACCCTCAAGCAAGTGGCATACCCACGTGCCGGTGGGGCAAGCGACCATCTTAAATTAAAAAAAAAGGTAATATATGTATCTTAAAATTGCAGCATACCATTCTAATATTATCGTTATTCTTAAATTTGCATAATATTTTGCCCCAATAAAAATTTTTCTTGGTCAGTTACTGACTCTTGTGTAACATGTTTACCTAATTTATTCATTTTGACTAGCGCATTCATCAAAATAAATGCAAATATTATACTTTTTAAGCCCGGTCATGACAAAAACCCAATAACATAACACATGTATCGCTCATTACTCCATCATTTCAAAGAAACCTACCATCCAAAAATTTTAACTATAAGCCATGCATAAATGCCAAATTAAACTAAAAAAGTTAATTTGTGATTCTGATAAACTAAACTTTGAACAATGCTTTCAAGTATGAAAAAGAATATTTAACGAAAAACTATTGAATATGTGTGTAGGGTTAACAAATAGGGAATTAAACTCTGAATTTGATAAAGTTCGTTGCACGTCGTCAGAGATGAGAATGACGGTGAAGACCATTCACCATACGTTGTACTGCGTTCAAATATTAAATCTCAAGTACCACATGGAACAAATTTAGTGCAATTAAACATTTAAGCTAACCTGGTTCGTGGGAGAGGTTCAAATGTTAACCCTCCCTTATAGCGTTAACCGCTTAACCCTAGCGTTTTTTGCCCGAATCCTAAATTTTTTTTTTCATGGTTTTTATTATGTAAAAATAGGGGGGTTTCTTTTTTGTGTTTTTTCTAATTCATCACCGTTTAGAAGTTATTGTAAGTGTAAGTTACTTACACTTACTTACATTTACTGCATCAGATACGGAAATGTAAGTAAATGTAAGTAACTTACACTTACAATAACTTCTAAACGGTGATGAATTAGCAAAAACACAAAAAAGAACCCCCCCCTTATTTTTGCAAAATAAAAACCATGAAAAAAAAAATTTAAGATTCGGGCAAAAAACGCTAGGGTTAAGCGGTTAACGCTATAAGGGAGGGTTAACAATGGAACCTTCCCCCCTGGTTCGTTTATAGTATAGCCAAGTTCTTATTATTAACAATGGTTTTAAAGCAATATTCACAATAATCATTCGATAGATTTCTACAACCTGGAAGCACTCTTGTTTTCCTTTTTTTTTTTTTGTTCCTATAGTTGGCTTAGTCAACATTCATCTTTCACTGTTTGCATATATGAATAAAAAATTAATGAATCAATGCGGATGTAAATATGTAATGCACATTTATAGGGCTCTTTTTTTTTCAGTTTTGACTTATTTTTTCATGAAGGTTCCATTTGGTGTTGTATCTTGCCAAACTGTAACAACCGGTTTTAACAATCATCCGTGTTTTGTAATAAAATAATATATACAATTATGTGATTTTAAATTATGTTATGTTTATAACTTTGAGGTGTTAAAGTTAACTAGTAACTAACGGGATTAAGTTAGTTAAATGGGTTAACCGATTAAAAGATGAAGGGGTCAATTATGTCATTTTCTCTAACTTGATTTGAGAAAGAATAAAACCATCCAGAACTTTCATTCTGGATATTTGGTTCGTAAAACTCACAGGAGAGAAAAGAAGAGATCAAGAACCCTAGCTCAAATTCGTGGTTTTTGCTTTGCTAAATCTGAAATTGGTGTGTTAAATCACCTTCTTTGGTGATTCTTACAACTAGTAAGTGTTCCTTTAGCCTCTCTTGATTTTTCTAATGAGTTCATCAATGGAGTTACTTAGGTTTTGTTCACAAACTGAAATTGATTGAGTATATATGTTAGAAACCATAAAAAAAAAATGCTTATGGTGTGATTAGATAATCAAATTACTAGTTATTATGAATCTTGTGTTGAAACTCTTGGGTATGGGATATGGGCAGGGGCGGCTTGGAGGGGGTGCAAACCCCCCTCCCGCACAGGGCCCATCGTTTTTAGGGGCACAATTTTATAAAAAAAAATTTATATATACTATATATTTTTTATAAAAATTCAGTTGTCCAATTATAACATTCTATAGATTAAACTACAAGGCCCAATAAATGATTAAAAAAAACAATATGCACATCTAAGGGGCCTTTTTTTCCATTTTCGCACGGGGCACTCGAATTCTCGGAGACGCCCCTGGATATGGGTAATTTGATGAACAAGGTGAAACCCATACAAGGTTGTTTAAACAACTAGTAAGATTGATTTTAACATGATGATGATGAATTAGTGCATTAAAATGACTAATCTTTATAAAATTCATTTGTTTTGATGATTTGAGAACTAAAGGTAGATTGGTTGATGTTTAAACCACAAAGAAGATTGGTCAATTAAACTATGCACGTAAGGTGTCGATGAAATGCCTGAAAACTGAAATTCTATGATAATAATCGTCATAGATTGAATAATTGATAAATTGACTTCTAATTAACATATATTGTTGAAAATTGGTTCAAACGGGTCAAATTGATTTGAGTCAATGTGAATATGTGTTATATGTATTGAAACTAGTTGTATATATGACTTGCAACTAGGTGGAAGTCAAGCAAGTAGTCGTAGAGCAGGAAAGGAGCCTGTAGGTGCTAATCCATCATCTGAACAAGGTAAGTAATCTCACTACTATAACATCACATAACTATTGTGGATGAGTTGTTAAATCATTTGAATGATGGATAATTGTGTTGGTGGTAGTCAATTGTTGAATCTATAAAAATTCAACATGCTATGGTAAATCCAATATTTGGATGTTAAAACAATGATAATGTAGGATGAAAGGACCGGTGGGTGAACATCCTAGTATATTGACTAAGTCAATAAACCACCGATGGGTGGATAGCTAGACGTGCTAGCAATTATCTTATATGAAAGTACTGGGGTGAACATCATAAGACTTATAAATGTATGGAAAATCACATGCGTGTGGATAGCTAGAGGTGCTAGCAAGTAACTATGGTGGAAGAACCAGAGGGTGAACACCAAAATGTTATTATGTTGAAACTATTGCAAACAATAAACGATGGCTAATAGCATGATATAAGTACTTAAGAGGGTTAATTTGGTAAGAAATGACCCATTTGCATCTTTGGTGTGAAAGATATAATTGATTAATGATTGTTTGCAATAACATGTATTTTTCAAAAGGTTAACATCATACATAAATATTCTAGGTGAACATATGCTCATTGTGGTCATAAAATGCAAGTATGAGGTTGTTTGCTAAAGATTGACCCATTTAGCAAATTGAATTTTTGGATTATGTTTGACATAGGTAATGATATAATTCGAGGATTTGAATCAAGGTATGATGTTTTAATAGGTCCTTAGATATGTTAAAATCATTTGGCAAGTTAAAGAATGGAAATCGGACCTCGAAATTGGTCAAAATTGCGCAAAATAGATAAATCTGCAGGTCTGGTGCAAGAGACCATAAGCTTACGGCCTGAGGACCATAAGCTACGGCCTAGGTGTCTGGGTTCTCTGTTTTACGGCCTTAAGGGAGTAGGTTACGGCCTTGACCAAATTTGATATATTTTGCCATTTTTGACTTGGTGAACCATTGAGGATTAACTTACTTAGTTCCTATGGACTAATGAATGTTTTTATGTGATGTTTGTAGGTCAAACATGATGATTCCGGCTATGATGATCGAGACAAGTTAAGAATTGAATCGAACAAACTTTGAACACAAACCTTTTAACTTTTGCTTAAACTTACTAGTGTGAATATGTATTGTAAATTAAGTTGTGTGATGTTTTGGTTAAACCCTTGCTTAAATCTTAATATATGATGTTAAAAGGTTAACTAAATGAAAAAAAAAAAAATTGATTGAGAATTAAACTGGGACCAACTCTGATATTTTGTGAAAAATGTTAAATAGTAACAGGGGGTTACACAAACAATCCGATTTAAGGTTCGATTTGGAGTTTATGCATTTCTTCTATACCATTTAGCTGTTTAATATGGTAGAAGCTTCCGTCTATCTCATCACTCGATCGCCTAATCGTTCGATTATGGTTTGAGCAACTTTTCGTTACGTTTATATTTGCTTTTTTGATTATGTCGTATTTTTTTTTTGTCTGATTCAAGTTACGTAAACATGTCTTTGTTGAATACGGGGTTTTGATGTTTATTTGAAGATCCAATCGAGACAATTTGTATATCTTCTCTGCCTTGTATCTGTTTGATATTGTGGAAGCTTCTGTCTATCTCATCACTCGCGTTCCTACTGGTTCAATTTGGGGTTTTCTAATCAAATTATCGTATTGATCTAATTAAAAATTGTATCAATAACAACTATCTAAACCTATGCTTTTCAGGAATAAAACCACTCATCTTTAAAGAAGAGAAACCTAGCCATCAGTATGTCCCCTTAGGAATACGTCAAGTTATTTAATTTAGTAATTTCTTGAATTTAACAACTAACGAATTCTGTTACATGCTTGTTTCTCTCTCTTTTTTATGTTAAGAATAATTGTAAATTGGATATATTGCTAATCGACTCAAGGGGTGTTCGATAATCGAAAATTTTTGAACAGTTGATTTCATACTTGTATCCAAAATTCGGATGTTAATTTAAAATTTTAGTTTTGACTTTGAATTTTGTTATTTTTAAATAATAAAACTTATTAAAATGCATATATATTTATATATACGGAGTATAATATTTCAAATAGTTTGGATACCCGAAATACTTAAATTTCTAAAATCACTAACTGCATCCAAATCTAAAATTTTCAGATATCCAAATTTTAGATATTTTAAATTGGAATTTCAGAATTCGGGTTTGATTTCGGAATTGGAACTTTTGCACAACCTTAATTGACTATGTGGTCTTCTTAAAAACCAGAAAGGCTTCCGAGCACGAAAGCATGAACTTTTGACTAAAGTTGACTTTTGGCCATCAAGTGAGCTAAGTTGGCTGATCATTACCTGACCTTAATTTTATCGTGATGCATATACCGGCTATGTTATTCTATTTTTTTTAATGAAGCATTGGCTACGAAATGTCAGCTAAGTCATTCTCTGCACGTGAAGACTTAGCCAACGCTTTGTAGTCAACAAATCACACAAAGAGACAAACTTAGCGGGTAATGATCATACAGGTTAGACAACGAGTCTGGCGTGTCATCTTCTTATTGGTTTAATCTGGTCAATGTCTATAGCACAAACGGCTAAAGTAATCGTCTATCTTGATGAATTTTTGGTCAAAATGTCTCTTTTAGTGACTTCTCGTGATATATGCCTCAACGATCTTATGCAAATGATAATTTGTGGATTAGGGTTATGGTTAAAGTAAGGCAATAGATCATGCTTCAAGCATCATTCATATATGTTTTTACGGCTTAATTGGTTCTAGCGGTCGTTTTTTTTCCAACGGCTATATGATTTGATTCCCAAGGCTCGCCAACAATGGGTGACCCAACCCC
Organism: Mikania micrantha; assembly: GCA_009363875.1. NCBI lineage: Eukaryota > Viridiplantae > Streptophyta > Magnoliopsida > Asterales > Asteraceae > Mikania > Mikania micrantha. The sequence continues at coordinate 162,739 of SZYD01001863.1, forward strand.
GAATTTCCCCACACCGAAACCGGGGGACGCGGTGTTCCCGGCCGGCCCCGGTTCGATGAATTCTTCCTCGTGCTTTTCCCGACTACCACTCCGAGTCACCTAAGGGGAGGAAAAGTACCATAATTAGATGATGACCTATAGATAAAAACACGTATGTCTTTAGGGCTCTTAGCCTCGAAGGCGTCCTTCGGGTAAAGCTATGATTTATACTTGATCTCCGTGAAGTGGATGTAGAAAAGCGGACGCTAATGCAAGGAAAGGAGGTATAATTGAATTAACTTGTGTATTATTTGGATTTTCATAATATAACATATTTTTCAATTATTTTACATATTTTAAGTTTATCATTATGAACGTAATATTAAAATTTTTGGAAATGGCTCATAAAAAACAATTAGTATCATGATTCTTTAATTTTAATCAATTTAACAAACATAATTAAAACTTATGATATTTGGAAACTTAAATAAAAAGTTTTTTACCAATGAGGCATTACCTCAATGGTACCCCAAGATTCTTTTAAATGGGAGGTCTTGGGTTCAAATCTTTCCCGCAGCGAAAAAGAGGTCTGAGGGGGTCAGGGGGTTTTCCCAGTTAGGTTTCCTTCTGAGGTGGTTGTGATAGCTCATGAGAGATATAGGTAACTAGACATTGGTGTCATGGCCTGGAAACAATGGATTCACACGATTGAGACATTTGCCGTTAAAAAAAAATCAAAAGTTTTTAAATAAGAAAATATGTTTATTAGAAACTTCAAAATTAATTTTATATTTAGTAATGCAAGCACATGCAACCTATATATCAGTGGATTAAAAAACGGACTGTATTATAGTTGTACTAAAATTAAATAGGTTTACCTTAATTTAGAATTTAAAAAGATAAGAAAATATATAATTTATAGTTTAGTTTAAACCCGGCCCGTCAACGTAGTTATTTACAACTTAGGCTATAAGGTATGCCCCTTGACCCACTCGCTCCACATATGCGTCACGTAGGCCCCACGTAGGTACTTACCACAACCACTCACCCCACTATTTTGATAGATATGCCCCATTACCCACTCACTCTACGTCATCATCCCTTTTTTTTAAATTTATATATATATATACATGTGAGTATGTGTGTGTAAGAGAGAGAGAAAGAGAAACTGAGAGAAAGAGCCCCTCTCACCCGTTGCCCCAATCACGTCCCTCCCACTCACGCCCTACCCACGCTCACTCAAGGAGCATACCCACCAGTCTTAGCTAAACATGTTTCGGGTGGTGACGGGCTGACGGCTACGCGGTTAGTGCTTCTCGGCTTCAACAATGGGTACTACAAGCTAGCTAATTTATAAAGCCATTTTGTTTGACCTTTAATTGTTATTTTGACAGCTCGAAATATAAGAATAATGATATAAATATTTTAATGTATTTTATTTTTATTTATTAGTTTGAAGTTAGTTACGTATTTTATTTTTAACTAGGTTTATACCCGCCGCGCGTTGCGGCGGGTCATCACAGTACACTCCTGACAACGGGTATTATATGTTATTTGCAGAAACATAAGTTATATAACAAAATCAAATCTACTATCATGAACTCTATACAAATTTCTTATAAAAACATAAAATCATACAAAATCCATACAAATATGTTACGAAAATAATTAAAAAAAAACTGGCAATATCCTTCTCATCTGCAACCAATTGGTTGAATTAAAAAAACCTCAAATCCCTAAGCACACATCGATTTTCTATGAAAACAAACAAATAACAATTACTTTTTTCGAACACCACCAAAACCGTAGAAATGACCACATTTTTTCACTAATCATAGAGAAAAAACCCCTAAACCCTATTTGGGTCGTCGATTTCGAATCTTGAAAATAAATACGTGGTTCACATTAACCCACATTAAAACTGATTTGTTTATTCAAAACCAATTTTTTATTCATATTCAATGCGCACCACATTTTTATTTTTCAAATTTCCAAATCAATGGTACAGATAAAGTTTAAGTGACCCATTTTACTATTTCCCTTATCTCTTTTAATAATATGCCAGTATATATATAATATGTGAGAGTGGGTGTATATATATAATATGTGGGAGTGTGTGTAAGAGAAAAAAAAACAAAAAAAAAAACGTGGGGCCCACAATTCACTATTCTCCCCACCTCTAATTATATATTTAATAATTATTGAAAATGGTGTTGATATTAATTTAATGGTTTTATTGTTGTAATTAATGAATACTAGGTGGAGCGACCCGCGCGTTGCCGCGGGATTTACTCTTGTTTCAAGTTCTTGTATGGCTTACAGATAATACGATGGTTGTGAATAACAAGAAACCAGCTCTTGACTAAAACCGAAAACGGTTTGGACCCAAAATCGGTTTAAAAAAAACTTGGTTTGTGCACCTCACTTGTAAACAAACAAACAAATGATAGCCCACTTGATAGATGTTTCGTCTCTTAGAATGATAGGTCATGAGTTCTATCACATACAATAATTTAATGAGTTTGAAGTAGTGTAGGAAGGAATAAACTTTGGCGTTCAAACAAAACTTGTAACTAAAAAAAGATTGGGAGGCATTGGGCTTAAAGACAATGGTGGCCTCCTCTCTTTTGGGTTGTTCTGAGAAAAAAAAAACAAGAGAATATAGAAAGGATACCCTGAATCATATAAGTCTTTAATAGTCTGGTTGGTTGTTTCTTTGGGTGTTCTCGGCCACCTTGATACACCCGTGAGCCGCCCAACATGATGTGACACCCCGTAATTTCCAGGTCAGCAACTTTATTATTTTTTTAATAATAATGTTTATTATTATTTCATACGTGGCACTAGAATAAATGCACTCAGTGTGACACGTGGCACAACAGTCTGAACACGCCGATAATTCAAGGAATTATCGCACAACACTCGCACGTGTCTTGAATAACGAACGTTGGTGAACGGATCAAACTGTAACACAAAACACTGCACTTAGGTTCGGTGAACCTAAACTAGCTAGAACAAGACCAATATGACGAGAAACGATGATCGTATTCGAGAAATACGAAAGAATCGGTTCAAAACAATGAATTGGGCCTATTGGGCTCAGCCGAAACCCATCGCGGTACGCGATGGGCAATCAATTGGGCTTTCGCGGTACGCGAAGCTTGAGCGGGGAAATTTGAATTATCCGAAAAACGTCGCGGTACGCGACGACCGATCATCTTCCACCATCGCGGTACGCGGCGTGTTTCGGGAACAGAATGATTATTTTAATCATCGCGGTACGCGATTATGATTCTTGGGCGGTGTCGCGGTACGCGACGCAGTCCTATGCGCATAAATCTTTATAAAACCAAGTATAATCATTTTGTTCACCTCTTCACCCAACCTCGCGACTGAAACCCTCCCCCACGACCATTGTACTCTGCTACAACTCTGTTACACCAAAAGAAGCTATTTTCAACCCTTGGAAGCCATTGGGGAAGGATTGAAGCCTTGTGGAAGCTTCAAGAACGCATTACCATCATTCCTCTCTGCGTTTGATCGAATCACAGCCTCCCTAGGATTGTTCCAGGGGCTGCTCAAGTATCATTTCGTGGATTTACGCTTTGGAAGGTAGTTTCTATAGTCAATAATGCCTAACATCACTAGAAATCACACATGCAAGCCTTTTAGGCTACATGCATCATCACCACTCACCATTGTCACGAAATTTTGATGGTTTATATATGTTATTGGGTGTGTTTATTACTGATTTGATGATTTGGCTATGATCCATGATGATATTGAATGCCTATGATGGCTACTAGTTGATTTCGTTACTAAATGGCTACTTTAATCGTCATGCATGTATGATTTACAATAGTTTGTGTAATTTTTAGTAGTGAAATGTTATTGATAGTGTTATTGATGATGTTCCATGAGATTAGAATGTTTGGTTATGGTTAATAAATGTCATAGTTGAGGTTATTACTATAAATGGTAACTTTATTGTTACAAAATGTGTGTTCTTGATGAAATGACCGTTTTTGCATGTTTAAACCTATATGTTATGTTTAAGAATGATGTTCAGAAGTTATATGATGGATACTTGATGCATAGGAATGTCTAGAATAGTCAAAAGTATGATTTTTGTAAACGTTACTATAAATAGTAACTTTTTGTCACAAGGTTGCAAATCAATAAATTGTATGATAATGTCTTGAGTCTAACATGCTCATCTAGTGATTATATGATGATATTGGAAGGAATATGTTATTGGGAAACTTGATTTGGTGTTATTTTCATAAGTTACTAAATATAGTAACTTTATTTTATAAAGTTTACGATTCTTCACACGTTAGTCGTAATGATCATGATTAATAGACTATTTAGGACTAATATGATGATATTAGATGATGTTGATTGTTAAACTTGTGGAAATATGCTTATTTTAGAAACTTTCCAAAAATGGAAACTTTTACGCGCAAACTATGCTAAACCGGCTATGTGTAACTATGTGCTATGTGATAACATGCTCATTTACGGTAAATATGCATGTTAGAATAACCGGAATATGATTTTATGCATAACTTGCCAAATATGGAAACTTTCCCTAAATAGAAACTTACCATAAATAAGTTTTCTTATCAAAATGATTTTGGTATCCGTACACTTCACACGACACTAAAACCGCACGATACACGAACACTTGATCCAAACCGTCACCAACGGGTCGTTAGGTCAAACACGATCGATACGGTCAAACACGGTCAACTCGACCTACATAACCACTTAGTGTTGTTGAACACTAACACGGTCCGGTGAGACCCACACTTGTGAACAAAAACTCATAGTACCTATGTGATATAGGTGACTACTAGCCGGCGAGCTACACTTGCACTCTTTTGAGCTAACGCATAACATAAACTCAGGTGAGTTTACGGCCCCACTTTTACTCTTTAACTGCTTTTGCTAAACTATTGGGGTGAGAATACAATGCAACTGTTTTAGATATATGACTGGTATGTTGTGAAAACCATTTTCGAGTGTAACTATTATCGCATGAAGTCCTCACTTATCCTTACCGTTAGTTGTGTAACAAACGAGTCGTAATTACGTAGTACTACTGGGTTTGACTAGCCCCACTCGGCACCAATGTTGACTGGAGGTCATAACGAGTGTAATTTCGATGTGAATTGCGAGTTCAGCGATGACTCGCGGAGGCAAACGGAAACAGTCTAGTTTCGGTAAGATGAACTGACACACTCCACGGATCGTAGTATCCAACAACAACTTAACATACCCAGTATATGTCTGTTTACTTTTATGTCTGTCTAAACCTGTGAACTCACCAACTTTCTAGTTGACACTTTTCGCATGTATTCTCAGGTAATTAACGGAGCTTACGCTAGGATACACACAAGGACGCATTAAGGAGTCTGATCAGCATGTAGACTCGTGTCCTAGGCGTTGCGTGCATTTGATATGTTTTAAAACAATTTAAACGTTTGTAGTGTCTGTTGCAAACAATTACTTTCCGCTGCAAACTTATGTATTCTTGATGTTTAGTATTTCCGCTGCATATTAATGAAAACTTGTTTGGTTTTACAAACTGTGTGAATGTGTAACTCATATAGAGTCGTTCTATATGACCAAGAGCTATGATCCTGGCCACGTCACACCCACGTGGACTGACACCACGAGTGGGAATTTGGGGGTGTGACATATACTATATGATATAACTTCATTTTCTATCCACCAACCCTCTAGCAAGTGGCATACCCATGTGCCGGTAGGGCAAGCGTGTCACACCCTAACCGGTGGCGGAATATGCCGGGGCATTATACGTGAATGATTGTTCATAAGAACATGATTTCTAATGCAAAGTTTTATACTTTAAATACTAAATTACAATGTCATTACATTACATGTTCAAAGTCAATTACAATAATCAAGAACTTAAACTTAAGTCTTTGATACAACTATCTAAGTCCATCTTCCTAGACTTTTACTTAGAATCTTCACGTTAACCTGTCACACATGTAAAGTAACTGTCAACTAAACGAATAGTTGGTGAGTAGTCACATGATTATAATAGTATAAGTTTCAAAGTATGCAAACTTAAATGGCAATGTATATGAGCATTATATTGTGAATGAAATAAGCATGTGTAAAGGGTGTACCGTCCCTTTTTAACACGAACAACGTCACGCGAAGAGAGCACGACGATCTTAGAAACTAAGTACTAGAATACGTGCTAAAACGCATAAGAATAAATGAGCATACAAATACAAGAACAATCACATAATAACAATCCAACTAAAAAACAATGAAACATTATATAGTTTGCATTAGTTTCAAGAATAGTATAAAAGTCTAAGCATTTGAATAAGGACATGTGTGATAACCCAAAATAATATAAACCAAAAGGGGATTTGAAAAACTCACTAGTTTTGCTAAGCAATCCTAGATACAACTAGGTATAGTTGTGCCATAACAACCACTAATGCATATAAGAGTATGTCTACAAGTTTCTTGTGTATAAGTATTCTAACAAGTGTCATCATCTAAAGATCAGGTCTTGGTTCATAAATTTTTTTATGATTTATTTAAAATAATAGAAGCATGTATCACTTGTTTATCAATAACATGTTTAAATGAAATGAATAATTTAGATAAGAAAAATTCTTAAATTTTGGTGTAAATTTTTGAAATAAATACCCAAAGTTATAACTCTTAAAGATTTTAAGTAAAATAATAATAATAACAACAACAACAACAATATTTTATTTAGATATAAAAGTTTACAAAGAGTTCATTAGAATATATATATATATATATATATATATATATATATATATACTAGTTGGAAACCCACGCGATGCGACGGTGACAACGACAATATACAACGCGATGTTCGCATTTTGCTAATTTATCACTGTTTTCATGATATAGATAGTGTTCTCGATAGTTTTCTTTTATGCATGTAGTTCTGTGTGGATTATCTATGCCATAAGTTTTACAGAAAAGAAATCCACTAAATTAATATACACAAATTAAAAAAAATAATTATAAACACAATGATCTAGTAAAAATGAAAACCGCGTGATGCAGCAGTGGCAACCAATTTTCAAATCACAAGCTATAACACCCTATTTTTAAAATGTGATTTTAACGCGTGAAATTATGATTCAAGATTTTTATTTGGCATGACTCAGCCTTAAAACATAATTTCATTACAAAATGTAAACCTGCTCATATTTATTTTTAAAGATAATTATCTTAAGTTGAAAGAGTGTATATAAATATGATATTATAAGTAAAATCAACCCATAACATTGTTTCAAAACCCATTTCACCTAGATGCTTGTTGCATTTCCGCTTGTTTCGTATGCCACCGTTTCCCATACGCTTACCATCTTCTCTTCATCATAACCACAATAAAGTTGCTTCAAATAAGTTGAAATATTAACAAAAAAAATTCAAATTTGATTCGTAATTCTCTACAAAATTGGTGATTCATTTTCAGTTTTGCAAAATACGAGCAACAAAATATTTGCATCTATACAACTGCTTGTGCTCCTTAAGCACATTTGGAGATTTTTCCTTTGCATGTAAACAACTTCTCCAGTTGGTTTGAGGTTATTATACATCATATATGACATGTCTCCACCTGATAATAAGCAAAAAATTATACTCAGGCAAGTATTTAAGTTTAAAGAATGAAAACTTAGATATAGAACATAAACTTTAAATTTGCAACTTGAACATAAATTTAAAATACTTCGGATCAAATCCTTTGCTCTTCATGCTAAGCAAGTACCTTGCCAACCATAACACTTCGACTCAAATTCCATCATTCCTTTATCCCTAAAAGTTTAGATCAGCTATAACAACATACACCCTAAAAGTTTAGATCAAACATTATGCAAGTAATTCGAAAACTACTGCAGCTAGATATGCACATCCATTAATGTGTATTATTTAAAAAAGAGTAAAACCCATCACCTATTAAAGATCCAACATAACTATTGCAAGATATGAATATACAAAGAAATATCACGTGTGCATGTGTGTTTTGTATAACCTGAAAATGTGAGTATCTAGTATTTAGTGTTTAAACTACTACATCTAGAAATATCACTGGTGACTGGTGACCAATAATCCGCTACAGCTACAATAACTTCGCAAGCGGCAAGATTCAAGAGTGTTGAAATAATGCTAGAGGATCTCGTATTTGTGCAAGATAAAGTTCAAAAAGATAATTTACTTGGTTACAAACTAAAATGGAACCTCATCCTTGTTTAATAAATTAGGAGTCATCCTCTAAGTAACGTTAAAACTCATGTCTATCACGGAAATAAAAGAAACAAAGATACACAGCAGCCCATCAACCAACGATACACAGCAAGCCCATTCATGATGTTTAGCATTTTGATATAATCAAGCAAAGAACATGTAAATGTAACACTAAATGGTTATATTTAACTTAAAGTTGCAATGCATATAATACCAAGTGGTGGCCGTTTCCCGGTAACTTGTGGTAACCTTCGAGAAAACGTGCTTTTGTCTAATATCGCCACCCTATTGAACTGACCAAGATCATGCCCATCCTTATCTTTTAATGACCACAAATATTTATTCACCAGCCATGACCCCAAATTCACTTTCTGTACCTAATGAAATATTGAAGTGAGTTAGGATTCTAGCTAAAGCCAACAACATGATAATAAAAATCTAAATAAAAACCAATAGCTAGTTCATGGCATATAGCACTACATATGGTATTCATCCTTGGGATACCCACATATTTCTTGTTTAGCCATTTATGAAATAAACATCAATTTATTAAACACGGTCCTAAAATAAATACAGAGTAACACAACTTCTAGGCTTATGACATGAATGATTTGTTGGAAAATTTGATAAATTTGAATAATTATCAAATTTAATTTGAATTAAAATCAAAACTCTTCATTTTACTAAATTAAATCAAGACTTTTCAAATTACATGTATTGATTACATGTATTATGTCAAGACTCTTCAAATTACATATATTGATTATATGTTTATGACAAGACTCTTGAATCACCAACTTGATTGTATAAATAGAAGACATATGTTGTCTTGTTAAGGGTTGAAAAAGAACACTACATAAATCACACACAAAATTTGAAGAATTTCCAACTTTCTCAACTCTTCAAGTTCTTGTTTAAGACGTATTTTTCAGGTGCTAGGTTAATCCCGGCAGTACACAAACTGTTTCGATTGTTGTACCCTGGGAGACAGACGCGTTCGTCTTGAGAAGAGGCGCGAAATCTGTTTTAAGGGAAGCGTATTGAATACGTGCCTCAACCACAATCGTCAATACGTTTAATCCATGTTGCAGTGAAGAATAAGTGGAAGACACGCTAGGAGGAAAACATCGTCAAGATGCTTGATTGAAGACTCGACATTAATTATGTTATACTCAAGAAAGCTATTTGGAATACCCAACGAAGATATGGATCAAACCAAGTTTGTTATATAAATTAGTAATTTATATTATATTATTTTAGTCTTGTAACCGGTATTGTACTAGATTATTTCTATGAATAACGAGAGTCTCGTTATTATTTATATCTGATTATTGTTTTATAATAAAAACGTGAACCCATTTCCTACAATCTTAAAACAGACTTTCGTGAAAAACCTTATAAATAAGGATTTTGGGTTCATGAAAGTTAAATATAAACTAAGATTTTTGATAAAATCTAGTAAATATTTTTGAGAAATATTTAGTACAAGTTGGTCGGATTTTGTAATTGGAGTACAATATTTAATCTGAATACCGTGTTACAAGACATATGATTTGATTCATTGTTTGAATTCATGGTTTTGATTGTGAATTGAATCATGGAACAAATTGTGATTTGTTTCAAAATAACTTTTGAACACTGATTTTCTAATAATTGTATTAGAAAAATGTGGATTCGTAAACACATACAAAGTGTTTGTGAACACTTGTTTTTCCTTCTAAAATACTTGTTAGAAGTTTATTATTATTTTTTGAAACAAACATTTAGAATATCTAACAATCATGTTAGATGTAATTATTGTTTTCGGTAAACAATATTGGTTTGAACAATTTAAGTTTTCTAACTGACGTGTTAAATTATATTTCTAATGAGCGCGTTAGAAATTATAATATTGGTTAAAATAATAAAAAATTTCTAATGAACGCATTAGAAAGCATTTGTTTGGAAAGTTTTTATGCATTTATATTTCTAACAAACATGTTAGAATCGAGAGTGTTTGTGTATCACTTTATTTATTTTATAACAAGCGTGTTATAAAATATTATTTGCAAAGTAATAAGTTTTTAACGATTTTTGTAATCGTTTATTTTCTAACAAGTGTGTTAGAATTAGTTTATTTGGTATAAACATAATAAGCATTATAACGATTTTGGTAATCGTTTATTTTCTAACAATTGTGTTAGAATTAGTTTATTTGGTATAAACATAATGTGCTTTATAACGATTTTGGTAATCGTGTTTTTTCTAACAAATATGTTAGAATCAGTTTATTTTGTATAAACATAATAAGATTTATAACGATTTTGGTAATCGTTTATTTTTTTTTAACAAAGTGTGCTAAAACCAGTTTATTTTATAAACAAAAAGGCTTTATAACGGTTTGAGTAATCGTATATTTCTAACAAGCGTGTTAGAATCGATTTGTTTTATAAACGAAAAGCTTTATAAACGATAATTGTAATCGTTTATTTCTAACAAGAGTGTTAGAACCGGTTTGTTATATAATAATAAAAACTTTGAAAATTTTGTTGTTTATTTTCAAACGAGCATAGTAGAAACTGGTTTGTCATAAAAATGTTAATTTTAACCGGTTAGTTTTCATTACGAGATAAAAGTATGTTTAGATAAAAATGTTTAAGTAAACATTTTATTCATATGCATGTTAGTCACGCATTATGTAATAAGATTGCTTTATGTAAGCAATTTTCAATTCTCTAACGTAAACGTTAGATACGATTTTTATAATCGACTAAATTCTAATATGATTATTAGAAAAAGTTTATGTTATAAACAATAAATTGTTTTATGTAAACAATTTAATTATCTTACATGAAAGTTAGATACGATTTGTGTAATCGTTTAATTTTGAACAGATTAATGACTGTTTGATTTAAAGTTTCAACACGAAACAACTAAAAAATGAAGATGTTATTGGGGACATTTTTGATTTATCCCAAAGGACACGTGTCATTGCATATCGAGGATGATTCCTCATGACAGTTGCAACCATTTATGCATCTTCTGATGTAGATGACATTGAAATGTCAGATACCGAAAGTGTTCAAGATAGTAACACTATATGACTTGATGTTTAGAATTCATCTATATGCCTTTTTTAAACTATTACAAATAAACATTTGTTTTGGTGCGTTGGTTGTGTTCAATATCTTAAGATAACACATACGTTTATGCACAATAATCACTATAACATATGAAAGAGATATATGTTATAGTTAACCATATTAATAAATTCTGTGGAATTTATTATAAAGTGATGATGACATATAGATGCTTCTATTGCTTTCATTGTGTTTGAAATTATGTGGATTATGTGTCTACTAACTTAGAAGAGCATCCTAAATACATAGTATGAGATACAACAAATGAAAATTTGTTATATGTCATAATGAAACATGACTTTCTATTGAAGGAGGACTTCAAAACATGTCAAATGACGATGTCTTTTGAGATGACTTTGGTAGACGTTGAAAGTGTTGAAGAAATAACACTTTAAGATTTGATGGTTAGCTATCATTCTTGTACCCGTTTAAAATATGTTGTGTGTTATATGGTAAATAATATTTAAATTTTGGAGAATTTAAATTTTTCTAGTTAATAAATATACATATTTAAACGGAAATTACAAGTGGTGACTTGCACGAACACAATGAGCGGGTTATGATATTGACTTATATATGTTGTAAGTCTCATATCAAATATCAATGTAATATGGTGAGTGTATTAAAGCAAAATACACAAGAACGAAGGATGTCGTCTAATGTTGAGAGCATCAACATGGAAATTCATAAGTGTATTTTGATTACTATAACATATGAAAGAAATATGTGTTATAATTGTATGGTCTTGTAGATTATGCTACAACCATTAACGTTATTGAAACTATGTGGAGGATTTATCCTTTAATTTGGGAGAGTATCCTAATATATGGTTTCATTGAAACAACCATATAAATGTATAAATCACTTTAGACACATGGGATGTCATATTGTTGAGTATTAATCTTGTTGATTATATCTTAAGAGTCTAGTGATTTTATACAAATAGCATACATCATATGTTGATGAATGTGTTCACCAAAGTGACTTGAGTTAAGACATATGCTTAAGTTCTTATGATTAAATGGTGAAGCCTTAGAGATTAAAGGCAAATGCGTTATGATCCTACATAATGGATGAAGTTAAATATGGTTATGAGTTTTCCTTAAACTAAGGATTTAAAAAAATCTCATCATTCTTGTCTAAAGTAAGGTATGAATGTTTGTAGAGATAATGTGTTATCTCTAGGAGCTGTGATTGATCAGAATGATGCATCTTCTGTTCACGTGCTAATATTTTTGTCTAAAGCATGCTAGACTAATACATGTTAATTTAGATGCTCTGCAGAGATTAAATTAACTTTAAACATTCAATATATGTGATGACATGAGAATGAGTTTCGGTTCATATGAGGAGAACTCATGGAGTAATATGTATGGATGAACTTAGTGACACAGTGATGTATATATGTTTAATATTTTATCACATGTGTCAAAGTCATCAAAAGATAAATTGCTAAAACTTCATCAAAGTGCAAGCAATGTGGGGGAATGTGTCATTTATGAAACAACCCTCTAGAGTTTGTAAGAAATAGTATTTGAGAAGTTTCTCAATCTCTTGTGGAAAAGGAGAACTTTTCACAGCACGATTTTAATAATTGGAAAATGGTTATCTAATAAGACTCAAATGTGGGGGTTGCTTGCACTTAATACAAGTATGTGATAAATTTTGTAATAAGGATTTTAGTAATCCAAATAAATATTGCAAATTCGTGACCAAGTGGGGTACATGATTGAGTTAATCAAGTTGATTAGACTCAAATGCCAATCGGTAAAAGTGGAAACGTGTTTAGCCATGAAATGAGTTTCAAATCATTCTAAAGACATGGTTATATAACTTGATCCAAGTTGAGATCAATGGTTATAGTCTTTTAAATTAACAAAAGGGCTAGTATGACTTGTGAGTCAAGAACACGTTAGAACAACTTATCTCAGTTGCAAATTATCTTTATTGACTTGATGCAGTCAAAGATAATATTTTGGATCCAATAACATGAGAGATTAAGTTGAGGAATGTGACTAAAGCCCTTGTAAAGAGATATTTGAAGGAAACCTAACCTTGTTGATTGGAGATCCCATGATCTAGGTTCAATAGGACAACTAATTCATATATCTAAGGTGGTCACTGTGGGGGCATAGTTATACAATGGATGTATAAGCTAATATATATATTAATATATATCCTCCTAAACTGTAAAAAGGGTGTTGAAATACATCCTAGTCCATTCCTAAAATAATCAGTGACATTGTTGTGTGAGGCTAAGCATAATATATGGTTCATGATCTGTGTAAATCATGATAACCAAAATGCTTTTAATGATTTGTGGACAAATCACCTATGTTAGAGAGAAGTGGGGTCGCTTCGAATGGAATTGTCGGGCATAATTCCTAGAGCTCTCGGCCTCTCGCAGAACCAGGATAGTGTTCCATGACCATAACGGACACGACAATGAGGGTTTAACCAGACCAGGAAGAGTATTGTGTGAAGTGTAATAACGTCTACGTAAAAAGGGGTTTAGTTCAAGGACATCGCGTCTACTAACCGCTAGGAGACCAAGTATACTTTACAAAGGAAAGTTCAAAGGGAACACCTACTTCTCCTGCAATACTCAACCGCTGAAATTGTGTCTTAACACTTGAGTGTATGAGTTGATTTTTATTCATGTGGGGGATTGTTGGAAAATTTGATAAATTTGAATAATTATCAAATTTAATTTGAATTAAAATCAAAACTCTTCATTTTACTAAATTAAATCAAGACTTTTCAAATTACATGTATTGATTACATGTATTATGTCAAGACTCTTCAAATTACATATATTGATTATATGTTTATGACAAGACTCTTGAATCACCAACTTGATTGTATAAATAGAAGACATATGTTGTCTTGTTAAGGGTTGAAAAAGAACACTACATAAATCACACACAAAATTTGAAGAATTTCCAACTTTCTCAACTCTTCAAGTTCTTGTTTAAGACGTATTTTTCAGGTGCTAGGTTAATCCCGGCAGTACACAAACTGTTTCGATTGTTGTACCCTGGGAGACAGACGCGTTCGTCTTGAGAAGAGGCGCGAAATCTGTTTTAAGGGAAGCGTATTGAATACGTGCCTCAACCACAATCGTCAATACGTTTAATCCATGTTGCAGTGAAGAATAAGTGGAAGACACGCTAGGAGGAAAACATCGTCAAGATGCTTGATTGAAGACTCGACATTAATTATGTTATACTCAAGAAAGCTATTTGGAATACCCAACGAAGATATGGATCAAACCAAGTTTGTTATATAAATTAGTAATTTATATTATATTATTTTAGTCTTGTAACCGGTATTGTACTAGATTATTTCTATGAATAACGAGAGTCTCGTTATTATTTATATCTGATTATTGTTTTATAATAAAAACGTGAACCCATTTCCTACATGATTTTGTTTATTTATATGAATGTCATATAGAAAGTGCTGTGGGCAAATATTCTATAGCACTAAACCAAATCAATAAAACACCATGTCACTTCTTAATACACAAATAATGAAACCTCAGCATGCTTTAGTTCCATTGAGTCATCCATAAGTTTTATAACCAACTCATGATTCTGCTCAGCCATATGTATTTCAGGAAGATATGTTCTTAAAGACAAACTAATTCTGTTTCCATCATATGCATTCAACCATTAAAAAACCTTCAAATCTGCATGTTTTAGGGTAAAAGAAAACAATTAATAGCAATTGAAGAGAAAACAAAACCACTTTCAACACCCAGTACCTTTGCAATACCTTTTTAGAGTGTAGTCAAGATTTTCCAAAGACTTTGACATTCTTTTTTTCTACTCAAGCTAGCTATTAATCTCTAAAATCTTTAGAAAAACAGAAAGTCTGAAACCGCTAAAAATGAGCTAATCAATGGTTAAAATAACAAAACATAAACTGTACAAACTATATTTAGCATGTCTTTTCAAGGCTCTATTACATTTCAAACATGTCGTTATTCAAACCTTAAACTTGCAATCACCATTTGCTCCTTCATGTTCTGGTTGATGATCTGCTCTTCTTATATCAATGCCCTTGAACACAAAGTTTCAGCAATGAATAATGTGAGGTTATCAAATTATTTTGACAGCTTAAAAAAATAATAATCAGTGGTGCTGAATAAACACACAAACAAGAGTAAAAATAGCTAAAATCCAGTGATTGATGTCACTAAAGAACTACACCTTTTCCTTAGCTTCTTTCATGTGAAGGAAATAAAACCAAATAGTAAGGGATGAGTTGGTGGCAACTTACATGTGACTGAATGAACTCCAGAGAAGAATCTGCCATCCAAATGCATTATGCAATTGGCAACAATGAATGCATCAACTTTAAATTTGCTTCACCTTCCAAGCTGGCCTTAGTAAGAGTTCCAACTTCATTAGAAAGTTTGGCATTTTCATCCTCGACATAGCAAAGCTCCCCCTTCAAATTCTCCAAATATGTATCTGTGTAAGCAATTGTTTCCCTTTAAAATTTGCTTTAAAGCTTCCTGGTCAACACAAAGAAATATATACCTAAATGTTCAGGTTTTAAGGAAGTGACGTCTTCAATAATTTGAGCAAGTTTTTCCCGTAAGAAAGAATCATGATTACAAAATTTACAAACAAAAGGTAGATTCTACTGTGTAAATTCAAATTCACTCACCACCGAATTTATAGGGAATGAAACCTAGCTACCGTCGTGACTCGGTAAGAACCCTTGCCGCAACAATCACCAGCAATTAAATAAAACCCTAACCTCGCCGCCATAAGTAGTGCAAACATCACCTTCGCTGTTACTGTTATGAGGAAGAAAAGAGAGGACATCGTGACTATCACCAGCAACCGATGTAGTGGGGGGAGGTGACGACCGATTTCGTTTGTTGTGAGGGGTGGTGAGCGGTAGAGGCAACACCACAATCGTCGTCTTCTATCTTTCCCTCTTTAGGTTTTCATATAGGAAGAGTGGGTTTGAATTTTGAATTCAAATAGCTCGGTTCTTTGAAACCAGAGTCACATCTCACAGCTCACAAGTCACAGCAATATGAGTTGTACATAATGCATGGATAGCAGTACATTTCTTAATTTTAAGACATGCCAACTTTCTCTTTCATATATGCATTATATAAGGTATATAGATATATATATATATATATATATATAGGGACTTATTCAATTCAGAACCACTAAATATGAAAAAACCAAAATAATTAATTTTGAACCACATTTTTTAGGGGTATAAAAGTAATTTTACTTTAAAGTAGGAGAAGTTACTATTTTACCCTTTTAAATAATCACTCTATGTACAAAACTTAAAGCATAATATACAAGTATATTATGCAGTTCTCAAGTTCCTAACATAAAAATGGTTCTTAATGGAATACCTCCCTATATATATATATAGGGGAGGGATATTTTGGAAACCCACTTGAGTTGAGAAAACTTTGGAATCTTTGAAAAAAACAATGTAAACAAACCCAAAATTTTTTTATTTTTTTTATAGTTTTGTAACATTATTAGGGTCAATTTTAAAAAAAAAATGAAAAAAGCGCCGAGCCATTTTTTTTAAAAAAATTAATTTGTCGACGATTTAACAAAGACGTAACACAGCTGCTGTGTAAGCGCCGAGTCATTTTTTTACATTTGAAAACCACTTTTTATTGTGAAAACCCAGCAAACTGCTGTGTAAAACATACGCAACATAAGTAAAAAAAGAAAATTTGTAAAACATACGTAAAATCGTACAGCGTTTACGTCAGATGTGACTCAGTGTTACGTATGTTTTACAACGTAAAAAAAAACTTATAAAATATATTTTTTTAAAATATTTCTTCGGCGCTTTTTTGATTTTTTTTATAAAAATGTCTCAAATAATGTTACAAACCAGTAAAAAAAATTTCAAAAAAAAAATATGTTCGTTTTACATGAGTTTTCATGGTTTTCTCACTAAAACAATGTTTTCATTTTATTAATCCCTATATATATATATATATATATATATAAGTTTACATCAAGACTTATTTAAGTACACTTGTAATTTTATATACCAAAAATTTAGTTTTTAAGGTTTATAAAATGATTTTAATAAAGTGATTTTAATAAGCATGACTTTTTGTTTAATAAAAAATTTTGCAGAACGTTTTTAAGTAATTTACAAAATTTTTACATATTTTTATGAATTAATGTTTTTTTGTATTAATCTTTATGAGTTAAAATAATGATCGAGTTTCTAATTCTTTTATTATAATTTAATAAGATAAAATAAGAATATTATTAAAATATTTATCCGAATATTTTTAGAATATATAAAATTATTTAGAATAATTTTTAGGATTTTCTATGTATTTTACATAGAAAATTATGATTTTTTTTATAAGTATTATAACATTTATAATAACTTAAAGAAAGAAATAATAATAGAAAGTATATTCTGGAATTTTATAAACTTTCCATAAAACCAGTAAATGTTTTTAAAATAATTTTATAAAAGTTTTTCTGGTTAAAAATGTTAAAAATAGAATTAAAATACCAAAAAAAAATAAGGGTTTGAAGCCATGCATGGAAAATAATTTTAGTTAAACAAATCTGATTGTTCTTCCCCAAATCTCCGTAACCCTAGTACTTAATCCCTCCAAATTCGATCGGATTACTGAATGTGAGCCCTAAATTACATAGGGCTTTTGATCTATGGTTAAAACTGAGCTTAAGGAACCTAAGAATTACCTCTAAAAGTTTGGTATTATTGAGATCGAGTTTGTGATGGGTCGCGGCCTTGCTCGAGTTCGATTCAGAGGTTTGGAGCATCCTACGTTGTCTTGATGCTTCTGGTCGACTGAGAGAGATGTCTAGAGCATCTTTGTGTGTTTGATTTTGATTTGAATAACGATAATGTCTGGTTTGAGTTATGGCTCGAGTTTATGTGTTCGGTCGGTTAATTAATAACGGTTCAAGCGTTTAAGTCGAATTAAATGCTCCAATCGAGTTTGTCGGTTGAGGTTAAACGAGCGTGCCAGAGGGTTTTAATGCTCGTTATCGAGCTTCGATGGTCCAACCAGGCGGTGCAGGCCTCGAACGGGAGGGAATAAAGGTGGATGCAGAAAATTAGAGGAAATGGCAAGGATGGTCCCTCCTGTTTCGGCCTATGTAGTTTTTTTACCCGAAATTTCTCCTCTCACAAGCAAAATTTCGAAAATGACAAAATAACCCCTTGAACTTTTATGAGTTTATTATTTTATGTTTAAAACTTAAATAAAAGTGTATAAACTTTAATGTTATCATATATAATTTGTTTAAAGAAACATATGTTTATAATTATCCTTTTTAAATTTATTATTATAAAATTTATTTAATTTGATTATATAAATAATTTAAAGTTTTATAAATTGTATTCATATTATATGAGTTTTATTATATTTTTTAAGTATATATATATTATATATATATTAAAAACCAACTTTTCCTCCTCTCACAGATTACTGTTCATTTAGTGCATTCTTTGTTGCGTACTGTACAAGCTCCATTGCCTCTCTCTTTCTCACAACTTATACTTTGTTCTGGTTCAGTTGCTGTCACACCCCCAAATTCCCACTCGTGGTGTCAGTCCACGTGGGTGTGACGTGGCCAGGATCATAGCTCTTGGTCATATAGAACGACTCTATATGAGTTACACATTCGCACAGTTTGTAAAACCAAACAAGTTTATATAAGTATGCAGCGGAAAATGTTAAGCATCAGTAATACATATAATTGCAGCGGAAAGTAATTGTTTGAAACAGACACTACAAATGTTTAAATTGTTTTTAAAACATAACAAATGCACGCAACGCCTAGGACACGAGTCTACATGCTGATCAGACTCCTTAGCGCATCCTGATGTGTATCCTAGCGTATGCTCCGTTAATTACCTGAGAATACATGCGAAAAGTGTCAACTAAAAAGTTGGTGAGTTCACAGGTTTAGACAGACAGAAAAGTAAACAGACATATACTGGGTATGTTAAGTAGTTGTTGGATACTACGATCCGTGGAGTGTGTCAGTTCATCTTACCGAAACTAGATTGTTTCCGTTTGCCTCCGCGAGTCATCGCTGAACTCGCAATTCACATCGAAATTACACTCGTTATGACCTCCAGTCAACATTGGTGCCGAGTGGGGCTAGTCAAACCCAGTAGTACTACGTAATTACGACTCGTTTGTTACACAACTAACGGTAAGGATAAGTGAGGACTTTATGCGATAATAGTTACACTCGAAAATGGTTTTCACAACATACCAGTCATATATCTAAAACAGTTGCATTGTATTCTCACCCCAATAGTTTAGTAAAAACATTTCAATAGTAAAAGTGTGGCCGTAAACTCACCTGAGTTTATGTATGCGTTAGCTCAATAGAGAAAGTGTAGCTCGCCGGCTAGTAGTCACCTATATCACATAGGTACTATGAGTTTGTGTTCACAAGTGTGGGTCTCACCGGACCGTGTTAGTGTTCAACAACACTAAGTGGTTATGTAGGTCGAGTTGACCGTGTTTGACCGTGTCGATCGTGTTTGACCTAACGACCCGTTGGTGACGGTTTGGATCAAATGTTCGTGCGTCGTGCGGTTTTAGTGTCGTGTGAAGTGTACGGATACCAAAATCATTCTGATAAAGAAACTTACTATTTATGGTAAGTTTCTATTTTAGGGAAGTTTCCATATTTGGCAAGTTATGCATAAAAATCATATCCTGGTTATTCTAACATGCATATTTATCCTAAATGAGCATGTTATCACATAGCACGTAGTTACACATAGTCGGTTTAACATAGTTTGCGTGTAAAAGTTTCCATTTTTAGAAAGTTGCATAAACTAGCACTTTTCATCAAGTTTAACATTCAATATCATCTAACATCATTATCTTAGTCCTAAATAATCATTTAATCATACACGTTTTGACTAGCATGCTCCTATTCACGATTTAGCAAAATAAAGTTACTATTTATAGTAACTTATGAAATAATCAAATGCAAGTTTCCCAATCAACATAATCCTTCCAATACTATCATATAATCACTAAATGAGCATGTTGGACTCAAGACATTATCATACATGTTATCAATTTGCAATCTTGTGACAAAAAGTTACTATTTATAGTAAGCTTTATAAAAATCATCCTTTTGACCATTCTAAGCATTCATATGCATCAAATGATCATCACACTAGTTTCTAAACATCATTTTAAGCATAAATCTTAGATCAAATCACATGCATGTGGTCATTTCATCAAAAATCACCACTTTATAACATAAAAGTTACTATTTTTAGTAATAAGCCCCAAATAACAAATTTTGACATAATCAAACATCCTAAATCATGTAGAACATCCTCAATAACACATCTAGCAACATTTCAATATCACAAATCGTCAAACACATCATGGATCGTGCATGCATGTGGATAAAAGTAACCATTTCTTAGTAAAATCAACAAATAGCCCTTAAATCTTAATAGTATCATCATGGATCATCATTATAATACCAAATCAGTAGCAAACATATTAAATAACAGATTATTGACATCCAAAATTCGTGACAATGGTGGTGGTGGTGATGCATGTGGCCTAAATGGCTTGCATGTGTGATTTCGAGTGCCAAAAACACGAAATGGAACTAGAACTACCTTAAGCGTGTTCGAGAGGATTGAGATGAGGCTGGAACAGTGATGGAGAGCTTCAAGCAAGTCTGGATTGGTCCTCACAGCAGCCCTACTTCGTGCAAGATGGCGATCGGGGCTTCTTAGCTCACCACTAATACTCAAAGGCTTCAATAAAGCTTCCTAAGTGCTTCTAATGGCTTCCTTATGGCTAGGAGTTGTTTTGCAGGTGAGGGAGACAGAGGTTTGCCGCCTGGAGTTCGAGAGAATAGGTAGGAGTTGGCAGAAATGATTAACATTGGGTTTATAAAGATTTTATGCGTGTAGGGGTTGTCGCGTACCGCGGAGGCTGCACAAAAAGCGTCTCCGCGGCGTTTAAAATAATCATTCTGTTCCCGAAACACGCCGCGTACCGCGGTGGTGGAAGATGATCGGTCATCGCGTACCGCAACGTTTTTCGGAGAATTCAAATTTCCCCGCTCAAGCTTCGCGTACCGCGAAAGCCCAGTTGATTGCCCATCGCGTACCGCGATGTGTTTCGGCTGAGCCCAATAGGCCCAATTCATTGTTTTGAACCGAATCTTTCGTATTTCTCAAATACGATCATCGTTTCTCGATACATATGACCTGTTCTAGCTAAATTAGGTTCATCGAACCTAAGTGCAGTGTTTTTCGTGTTACCGTTTGATCCGTTCACCAACGTTCGTTATTCAAAACACGTGCGAGTGTTGTGCGATAATTCCCTGAATTATCGGCGTGTTCAGACTGTTGTGCCACGTGTCACACTAATGCATTTATTCTAGTGCCACGTATGAGATAATAATAAACATTATTATTAGAAATAATATAGTTGCTGACCTGGAAATTACGAGGTGTCACAGTTGCAATCCTACGCTACATAAACCATCGATTCATCCAACATTGAATCATGCCATGATGAAGATGGCCACAAATGAAGATGAAGATGGCCACAACTATGAAGACGAAGTAATTCATTACAGATTTCACTGTAGCATATTATATATCTTGGTCATGAAGATGGGGAAGCTAGCATCTTCTTACCCTACAAAGCATTAATCGGGTAGGTCTGAGATGGTAGTATTACCCGGACCGAACCGAGATTGACCGATGTGGAGCGAACCCAGATTTAAAACAAAATAAAGGACCGATTTCCTTCATCACAGGTTAGTAAAAAAAATTTGTTCATCACAGATTAGCAAAAGAAATCTGTTCATCACAGCTTACTAATAGGTTTTGTGCTGGGAATCTGCGATTTCAAAGAGAAATTGGAACCATTACGCATGCATGGATGTTGTATTTGAAGCAAAATGGATGTTGTATTTGAGGCAAAATATATCGCCTTCATTTCCTTCATCACAGGTTAGTCAAAAATTTTGTTTCCATCAATATCTAACATTCACTTTGCTTAATCTCCTACCTTTATTTTGCTTAATCATAATTATAGGATGATTATTGAATTGAGTGAATCATATGTTAGTGAAATTTATTTGTGTTAAATTTATGCCCTCATGGTGCTTGATGAAATGCTTGCAAACCTAAATCCTAAAACTACATAACAGTTTGCTCTTTATAAGAAAATTCAAAATTGGATATTCTTTTAGACAATTGTATGTTGCAAAGCAATGATAATCAGGTCACCTACCCCCTAAACTATATGTGTATTTATGTTGGTATGTGTATGTATTAACATGATTCTCAACAGTAATATTGTTTTTCTATTTGTTTATTTTGTGAAACAAGTTGTATAAGTAGCTGGTATAATTTATTTTTATACTATGGTATGTATAAATATGATATTTTTAGTGTTTTGACTAGGTAAATAAGATACTGTAGAATCTAGAAGGATATAAATGAATTAATCCAAAGTTATACATTGTGAAATGCAGGGATATTATCAACCAAATGCAAGGGAACTAATGAGAATTAATAGAGTAACAAAATCACATGTGATGAATCTCACGTGCACGTGTATGATTTAAGTATGACAAGAAATCAAGGGATTGAAGTTTATGTCGTTTGTGGACTAGAATTCGGGATTGGAGGTGCTATCATCACAAAACCGGTCCTGGATAAGGGAAGGATGGGGCGATTTGTATGCACGTAGGTTTTTCTTCATGGGCCAAATCATATGCCAAAAGTAGGTTAATATGAATGAATTTTAGAATTTAAAAATTAGTCATCGCATTTCAATCAATACCCAGACCAAACCCGAAATCATAGTAAATAAATTAAGGACTGAAGATCTGCATGTTACAATTATCCAGTTTCAATTACCGGGTTTTCTTAGTTCATGTAGTCAGGTACTTTCGGTTACCCGTATTTTTGGTTGCCCGGATATGTGCTCACCCCTTGCAACCACCATTTATCAATCGAGCGAGGTTGTGTAAACTTAAACCAAACTTTAGCCCAAATTTATTTTTAACCTTCATTTTCTGCATTTCAGATAACAAAGAAGATGCAGATGAAGGTGGCGATGAAGTTAAAGACGAGTTCATCTATTTGGCAGAACTCTTCTGGAATTATGATATTTAGCATCGAACTTTTGTTACTTAGCTTCCTAATACAACTAAAGAAAATATGAGCATTAGTTTATATATTCTTGATGATAATAGAATATTAATTAGAGGTGGCAATACACTTGATTTAGGTTGTGTTTGATAAACTGCATAAATCAGTGTTAAATAAGTATGAGGTCAGATGACCTAAAGTAGACATGGTAGTCTTAACCTATAGCAAAATAAATGGACATATTTGGTAAATACTTATTGTATTTTGGGTAGAATTATGATAACAAATTGGTTGAGATGAGAAACATCTTAACACAATACGGGTCAAGACGTGAAGCTTAAAAACTATGTGAATATAATTGATTCAAATTGATAACAATAATCAATAATATATTTGATGAGAAAATCACTAAAATATATTTAAATAAACTATTTGTTTAGTTACAACTTATTTTAAATTAAACTAAATCTATATTTTTTAAAACGACTCATTTAGATCCAAATTGATTTTGTTTAAAATTCATCCCAACATGTACTCATCGTGGCCTACACCTGAATAAATTTGGTTTGGTACTCAACCCAATCCAATTGTATGATCTAAAAATTTTTCCCTCAATTATTAGTGGACTTTACTGATTTTTTTTTTAAAAAATCCTTTCTTGCATTATAGGAACTCCTACAGCGACAAGAAAAATTAGGAAACTTTAGATCAAAAGATGCCATGAGATTCAAAAAGTTTTAAGATGGGAGAAAAAAAAGGCAATATGAAATTAAGTTAAATAATGCAATGAATGCATCATAACTTACTTTGAAAATAACCATCTTCTTCAATATGCTCCTTCATTGACCAGGATTTTACATAGGTCTATTGAATCCTCAAAATATAATTCTCTAAACAGAGAATATTCATAGGATATGTAACATATAAATTTGCTTCAAAGTAGATGCCAAATTATAGTTTTAAAGTTATTTTTCTTTTCTTTCATATTCCTTCTACATTTGGTCATATTTTTTTCCTTGAGTATTTTTTTTTTATTGTTGACGTAATGACTCATGCTCAGGATCCACTTATGGTGGTTCGGCTTGCTTCTCAGAAATTCAAATCAACTATTAACCTAACCTGGCATCTTACTGAATTTGCTTTGTATACCACTACTACACGTTTTTTTCGTGTGTATTTTAAAAAATATAATTCAAAATCAAGCCAGGTTTGTCTTTCTAACACTCATTTTTAAAAAGACATCATTTTATACCGTCACAACATGTATTATCTATAGTTACTCAATCACGCCTAAAACCCGCTGCAACGCGCGGGGTTCTAACTTACTAGTTTATCTAAATACATACATATTTATATAGTATTTATTTTTGTTACTTTTAATTTAATGTTTTATAATTTAAATGTAAATATAAATTGTACATAAATAGCTATGTGCGTTTTATTATATGTTTTAAGTACATATATATACACTTAAAAATGATATGATTCTAATAATGATGTATTTATTTTAATAAATATATATATAAATAGAATGAAATATCAAAAATTCGTAAATGTTAGAAAACGACAATCTTAAATTAAAAAATAGGTAATATATGTATCTTAAAATTGCAGCCAACCATTTTAATATTTTACAGTAGTTACTCTTAAATTTGCATAATATTTTGCGTCAATGAAATTTTTTCTTGGTCAGTTACTGCTCTTGTGTAACATGTTTACCTAATTTATTCATTTTGACTAGCGCATTCATCAAAATAAATGCAAACATTATACTTTTTAAACCTGGTCATGACAAAAACCCAATAATATAACACATGCATCGCTCATTACTCCATCATTTCAAAGAAACCCACCATCCAAAAATTTTAACTATAAGCCATACATAAATGCCAAATTAAACTAAAAAAGTTAATCTGTGATTCTGATAAACTAACTTTGAACAATTCTTTCAAATATGATTTCGTAAAAAGAATATGTTAAAAATTTAACGAAAAACTATTGAATATGTGTGTATGATTAACAAATAGGGAATTAAACTCTTAATTTGATAACGTTCGCCAGTGACGGCGAAGACCATTCACCATACGTTGTACGACGTTCAAATATTAAATCTCAAGTACCACATGGAACAAATTTAGTACAATTAAACATTTAAGCTAACCTGGTTCGTTTATACTGTAGCCAAGTTCTTGTTATTAACAATAGTTTTGAAGCAATATTCACAATAATCATTCGATAGATTTCTACAACCTAGAAGCTCTCTTGTTTTCCTTGCTATAGTTGGCGTTGTCCCTGCAATGGTGGTCTAATGGTAAGGGGGTGAGAATTCATAATGGAGGTTTAGGGTTCAAAGCCCGGCATCACCAAATTTTCCATATGTCACGCGATTTAGCTCTCTCATGTTGGCCGTGGGATCGCTCAATGAGGGTCACCTAATGGTGGTGTTCACTATTTTTTTTTTTTGTTGCTATAGTTTGCATAATCAACATTCATCTTTCACTCTTTCCATATATGAATAAAAAAGTAATCAATCAATGCGGATGTAAATATGTAATGCACATTTATAGGGCTCTTTTTTTTCAGTTTTGACTTATTTTTTCATGAAGGTTCCATTCGGTGTTGTATCTTGCCAAACAATCCGATTTAAGGTTCGATTTGGAGTTTATGCATTTCTTCTATACCATTTAGCTGTTTAATACGGTTGAAGCTTCCGTCTATCTCATCAATCGATCGCCTAATCGTTCGATTACGGTTTGAACAACTTTTCGTTACGTTTATATATGCTTTTTTGATCATGTTGTATTTTTTTTGTCTGATTCAAGTTACGTAAACATGTCTTTGTCGAATACCGGTTTTGATGTTTATTTGAAGATCCAATCGAGACAATCTGTAGATCTACTCTGCCCTGTTTTTGTTTGATATTGTGGAAGCTTCCGTCTATCTCATCACTCGAGCAACTAGTGGTTCAATTTGGAATTTTTTTAATCAAATTATCGAATTGATCAGATTAAAAACTGTATCAATAACAACTATCTAAACTTATGCTTTTCAGGATTTAAACCACTCATCTTTAACAATAAAGAAGAGACACCTAGCTATCAGGATGTCACCTTAGGAATACGTTAACTTATCTGATTTAGTAATTTCTTGAATTTAACAACTAACGAGTTGTGTTACATGCTTGTTTCTCTCTTTTTTATGTTAAGAGTAATTGTAAATTAGATATATTGCTAATCGACTCTTGGGGTGTTCGATAATAAAAATTTTTGAATACTTGATTTCAGTACCTATATCCAAAATTCGGATGTTAATTTAAAATTTTTGTTTTGAGTTTGAATTTTGTTATTTTTAAATAATAAAATTTATTAAAATGCATATATATTTATATATATAATATTTCACATAGTTCGGATATACGAAATACTTCAATTTCTACAATCACTAAATTTTTGGGATATTCAAATTTTTAAAATTTTTAGATGTTTCAAAATTGGAATTTCAGGTAATTCGGGTTTGCTTTAGGATTTGGAATTTTAGCACAACCTTAATTGCCTATGTGGCCTTCTTAAAAGCCAGAAAGGCTTTTGAGCACGAAAGCATGAACTTTTTGACTAAAGTTGACTTTTGACCAAAGTTGACATTCTGACTAAAGTTGACTTTTGGCCATCAATAAAATAAAATGGTGAACGTCACCGTTAGGAGCCTCTCATCGACCGATCCCATGGCCAAAAAGAGATAAATCGTGTGACCTACTTTTGGCCATCAAGTGAGCTAAGTTGACTGATCATTAGCTGACATTAAGTTTATCAATTGTGGTGCATATACCGGCTATGTTATTCTATTTTTTTATGAAGCATCGGCCACGAAACGTTGGCTAAGTCATTCTCTACACGTGAAGGCTTAGCCAATGCTTTGTAGTCAACAACTCACACAAAAGAGACAAACTTAGTGGGTAATGATTATCCAGTAAGACAACGAGTCTAACGTGTCATCTTCTTATTGTTTTGTTATGGTCAATGTCTATAGCTCAAACGGCTAATGTCATCGTCTATCTTGATAAATTTTTGGTCAACGTGTCTCTTTTAGGGATTTCCCGTGATACATGCCTCCAGTATCTTAGGCATATGTTTCCGTGATGGTGGTCTAGTGGTAAGGGGTGAGAATCTATAATGGAGGTCTAGGGTTCAAAGCCCGACACACCCAATTTTCCATAGGTTACACGATTTACCTCCCTCATGTTGGTCGTAAGACTGGTCGGTGAGGGGCGCCTAATGTTGGCGTTCACCATTTTTTTTTTAAGTATCGATCTTAGGCATATGATAATTTGTGGATTAGGGTTAAAGTAAGGTAATAGATCATACTTCAAGCTTCATTCATATATGTTTTTATGGCTTAATTGGTTCTAGCGGTCGTGACGTCATGTGGATTGTGGAAATTGATGGATCAAGCAAATGGGATTTGATCTGTTTTCCAAAGTGATTATGGTAGAAAACGTGGTTACATTATAAATAGTTGTTTAGGAAGTGTTTATTCTTTGTACCAAAACATTCAGATTAATAAAAAAACAGTCTTGAAACATCTAGATTCATAATTAAAAAAGTCTCGAAACATTTAGACTGATAATTAAAAAAAGTCTTGAAACACTTAGGTAGCGTTTGGTATGCATGAATAAATGGTGGAATGGAATGAGTCATTACGTTGGAATGAAAAGAAACGTATTTGGTTACCACATAGGAATGGAATGTACTATTCCATAAGGAATGTGATTCCTTCACTTTTGATGATTTTCATTCCTTGGAGTAGAGGTGTTTTTTATTCATTCCTTCTCTTGAAGGAATGATCCGACCAATGACCCGACCCATGTCCAAAACATTACCGACCCATGTCCAAAACTATGACCCGACCCATGACTAGAACCCCAACCCGACCCTTGACCTGACCCATGACCCGAACCATGACCTGAACCATGACGCGAACCATGACTCAACCCATGACCTAACCCATGACCTGAACCATAAAGCGAACTATGACCCGACCCGTAACCAAACCCATGACCCAAACCATGACTCGAAGTATGACCTGAACCATGATCTGATCCATGACTCAAACAATGACCCGACCCATGACTCAAACAATGACCCGACCCATGAACCAAACCATGACCCGACCCATGACCCAAACCATGATCTGAACTATGATCCGTCGCATAACCCAAACCATGACCCGATCCATGAATTGCCCTGTGGCACGACCCATGATCGAACCATGGACAAAACAAAAACCAACCAATGAACCGACTGAAGGTCTGAACCATGTTTCGACCCATGACACATGAGTCGACCCACGACCCGACCCATGATTCGAACAATGATTAGAACCACAAATCGACCCATAAATTGTATTCCATTTCTTCATCTTCTTATATCTAACAAACAACATAAAGTAATGAATCATTTCATTTCCATAAGTAACCAAACAAGACAATGGAATGATAATGATCCATTTCATTCCCTTGTCCATTCCATTCACCCGTCCATTCCATTCCTTCGTACCAAACAGACTCTTAGATTAATAATTAAAACAGTTACATGGATTCCACAAAAGTTGGTGTTACTACTCTTTGTTCTCAATCTTCTAGGCCGATCAATCAATTAAAGCAGGGCTGAAACCATCAATTTATCCTTAATCAATCAAACATGTTTTTCAATAAAAAAAAGATCAGATTCTAAGTCATAATAATGAAACTCCAGCTAGTAAATAAGTCGTGTTATCCAGTAATCCAGCAAAGTTATACTAGTGGTTAAGGCTTGGCCCTTTCTCTTTGGAGACCAGGGTTCAAGCCTCATTGGTGACATTTTAATAGATACCAAGTGAGGGGAAGAATCTTGAGCTTAATCTCGCGTTCTGGCCTAATAGGGGCAAGGGTTTACCCATTTCACAGGGTCCTGCGCATCAGGGAGTACGGTCTCACGGTCGGCGATCGAGGAATCGGTCTAGTTACCAGCCGCCATGATAACTAAAGGTAGCACAACGGGATCCTTTGCCGTTCAATAAAAAAGCTAATAAGTCATGTTAATTAGTATATCTAGTCTGAGAGATAATGACAAAAGGATATAAAACTTACTGTATATATATGCAGCTACTCGATCCTTTGAGACTTGATAGTGAAGATGGTTTGAAGCACCTGTAAAACAAACAGAATGATTCCAGCAACTAGAGCAATGATACTCCATGGACTACTGAAGTAAGTGCGTCTCATTGTGGCTATATGCTTTGGCCAGATACCTTTGCAGTACTTATTCAATATTTCCCACTCTTGTTCATAATAGGAATCAACACATGTAACGTTTTTGCCTATGTTGTTCAACATATTAGCAACTTCTTCATTTGAACCCGTAATGTTTACAAGGACTTTTGACTCTACCAACTTGGCAACATCATCCTGAGTAATACCAACATGTTCATAGCAAAAGAATATGAAGAAAGATAACTTTGAGTTTGAAATGATTGCTCGTACGCAATGAGATTCCTGAAAAGAAACTCAGTGGAATCATCAACGGATAATACTGGCATTGTAACAGTAGGCCTATTCCAAGACCAAAATAAACACGGGAACCTTTTTTGTTTCACTTCAATCCCCATCACCCATGTTGGCTTTTTGCTAGGTTTGAAGTTGACCCCTGCTCTATCCAGGTCTACGGCCGAATGAATGATTTTGGTCGTGTTTTCTTTTTTAATATTATCTGGAGGCATGTAGCATTTGTAGAAGGCTGAGAAAATGATCTCTGGTACCAAAAGAGACGTTATCAAATTTCAGTTTCGCTTTAAAGAGGTTGTTGTAAACTATAACTGGCTTGATAAGTTGAATAAAGGAGATATCAGACCTAAGTTTCATTACAGTGCACTGAAACATTTCATCAAGAAAAAACAATGGAATTTGGTTTTCAAGTAACACCAAGTCATTCATTATAGTACCGAGTTGCAACTCTTTTCCCATATATGAGTTTTCGCTAAGCAACGGATTAATCTTGATCATTAATCCAAGCATAAAACAAGCATCCATAACCATCATTTCAGCAATTTCAGAATCAGTAAAGGCCTTTGTCCAGATGTAACATCCCTTGATTTTGTTAATTACACTGTATGCCTTTTGCATGCATGATTCCAATATTTCTTCTTGTGGGGAATTGATATAAGACATTAGATTAATCAGATAACTTATTTTTTGTCTTTCAAATGCTTTTACATTCTCATCTTCTCTGTGTAGTGGTCCAATGGAGACAAGCTGAGGGTTGAAAGAACTTGGGCTGAGATCTAGTAGTACGCTGGGTGCCATGTAAATTGATGGTGGAAATTGGTGTGTATGGTTTGTCTTCATTATTCACGTGATGAAGAAGACGTTTGACACTCTCCTGAATCATGTCTACGTCTTCACAAAGTATGTACAAACAACCCATCAATCAATTATAAATACGTTGTAATGTATTCTTCTTGTATTAAAATTGAAGGGTTGTATCTTAAATTTAGAAATAAAAAATATATATATTTATACTAACAAATAATAATATAACTAGGTTTACTCCCTCTGTTTGTTATCACAATACACTCTCGAAAATGAGTATTATATATCATTTGCAAAAGCATAAGTTATATAGCAAAATCAAATCTTTAATCACGAACTAAATCCCAACCTTCAAGGAAGTGGTGTAATGGTTAAAGTGAAGGAGAAACAACCTAAAGATCTCAAGTTCAATCCTCACTTAGAGCAATAGGTCACCGATCCGGTTGCATACGGCCACGCTTTACATGTTTCTCTCGGTTAGTCGAAGGTTTACCACGCAAGTGGGTTCCCATAGTTATAAAAAAATAACTTTTGGTGATCTAAGTTTAAATTTTCAAAATATCACTACATGAATAAGATACATATACATTACTATTCATTTTACTATGCATTATATATTTATATATATATACATACTATTCAATATTATATTTAAATTTACTATTCAAACCGTTTAAACCGCAAACCGAACCGTTGAACATCCCTATTTTAAATGTTAATTGCTGTTTAGAGTTGTCATATGCGGTTTTTATGTGAACTGCCGATAACTGTTTTTGAAGAGCCGTGCAATGCAACGGTTTATTATTTACATTAATTATATAATTAACATATTAATTTACATTATTTACATAATTAACATATCTTTTATGCGACAGATCATTGTTCGGATCATGGTTTGGGTCATGGGTCGGGTTATTTTTTGAGTCATGAGTCAGGTAATTGTTTGAGTCATGGTTCAGATCTTTGTTTGGGTCATGGGTTTGGTCATGGGTTGGGATGGCTCAGGCCATGGTTCAGGTCCTGGGTCGAATCATGGTGTTGAATTATCGATCGCGTCATGGTTCGTGTAATGGGTCAGGTCAAGGATCGGGTCATGAGTCGGGTCATGGTTTTAAACATGGGTCGGGTCATTCATTCAAGAGAATGAATGAAAAAAACTCTCATACTTAAAGAATGAAAATCATCAAAAGTAAATGAACCACATATTCCTTATGGAATAGTGCATTCTATTCATATGTGGTAACCAAACACGTTTCTTCTCATTCCAACATAATGACTTATTACATTCAACCATTCATTAAAGCATATCAAACGCTATCTAAATGTTTGAAAGTTTAATTAGACAGGTAATGTAGCTTATAAACATAAAGTTAAATATATGTAACTCATATATGTAGTGTACAAGTTACATATATGTAATCAATGAGTTACATATATATAATTAAATGAGTTACACATTTTTTTTTACTTTTTTTCTTTTTTTTTTAACAAATCTAACCTTATAATAAAAAAATATATATAAAACAAAAAACGAAAAACAAAATTGATTGATAATAAATGTGATTAATTTTCTATGTTTTCTCCAAAATGAAGGTTTTAAGGAACCCTCCCCTATGTGTGTGTGTGTATGGGCATGGAAGTATACAGAACTCACTAAATGTGCAATAACCTGAAATAATCCGTTAAGATCAAGCCAAATCTTTGATTTTCTTTAACATCATTGTAAACACATTTACAACACTTTCTTATTATATGAGTTTTCGTAAATTCATCGCCGTTTGAGAGTTAACAGCGTTGTAAGTTTTTAACTTACAACACTGTAAGTGTTTTTGACCCAAAACTTACAATGTTGTTAACTCACAAACGACGATGAATTTACGCAAACTCGTAAAATAAAAAAGTGTTCTAAATGTTTTTACAATGATGTTAAAAAAATTCAAATATTTGGTTTGATCTTGACGGGTTATTGCATATTTAGTGGGTTATTTTTTTTTTATCTTTCCCCTATATATACATACACACACATAAACTAGGTTAAAACATGTGTCTTACAAATGTTAAATATTTAAATTTTAAAATAATTTATTTATAATAACATACCATATATTTTTTAAAAACGTTTTATAAAAAAATCAAAGAATTTATTTATAAAGTAATCATATTATTTATCAAGTTAAACAAGTATAATAAATTAAGGTTATTCTTTGCCAGTGTCATGTATTAGAAATGTCATGTATTAGAGTATGTTATATTTTTGGTATATTAAAAAAAAACAAATCACTAAAACGAACCCCCAGCCCTTACGGCCTCGTTTCCCGTTTTCCTCGATGGTCGACATACGATGACATTTCCGGCGACATCTGAGCGACTTCCTGTCCCCTCAACCCTAGCCCTCTCCGGCGACATCTAAGCGACATCCGACGACTTCCTCTCTGGCTCCTCGCAGACCGCAATACTCGTACCCTCACTCAGTTTCCAGTTACCTCCTAGCTCTCTCCGGCTGCATCTGAGCCATCCGACTTGCTCCCACTCAGTATCCGGTCGCATCCTAAGTCACATACGTATATTTTCTTTTCGGATCCAACTTGAAACTTATTGATTTTGTTGGATTATTTTATTGTTTTTCAAAGACCAAATTCGATGTTGTGTATGATGTTATGCGGATTTAACCAGCCGTCTATCTCTTTTCCTCTCACAACTGTCTCTGCTGGTGTTCATGATTAGCATTTGGTAGTGTGTTTCCAGTAAATTTGCGAATTTGTTTGATTCAGATGCAATTCCAGAGCATGGCCTAAAATCAGCTGGAACTCGAAACATAATTTTCATTAAATCTTTTGATTATTCTTCATCATTATCCGAATTAAATTTTGATTTGAAAGCTTTATAGTTTTTAATCCGCATCTTCAAATTTTCCTGATGATAGTTATATATGTATTCAGGTAATGCAGTTTATAAACATGAAATTGAAGTTTTAGGTTTATTATTCGTTGTTGATGTCGATATTCATTGCTAGTATGTGTGACTCTGTAGCTTGTGAAAGTTGAATCGAAAAAAAAAAGCTTGTATTCAGGTTAAAATTATTGAATTTTTTATAAGTTTGTATTCTATACTTTTTGATTATCGAAAAGTTTTCTGTATGTTTAAGTTAAATTTTCTTTGTTGTATGTATCATTTTGTCTTTCTATGTGGGTGAACTTGAGTTCATCATCACTTAGGTGATTATGTATGCATTAGTTTATCTAAAAACAAGTGTAGTATATATACATGTTTTATAAACTCTAATGTTTGCTAGACCTGGGTTAATTTTCAACTACAATATTACACATTAAAAACTTGCAGCAGTTAACGAAAATGAAAATGATAAATGAGATTGAAATATATGAAATTTCTTTGCTTGGAATTGGACAATTGGCATGTATAACTTAATTCAACAAGAAAGAATAAAATGATAATTGAAGATTGAAACTAGGGGTAAGGTTTGTGTCTATCCTTCCCCCAGACCCTACTGAAAAGTGGGAATATACTGGGTAAGTTTGTTTGTTTGTTATATATTATTATAGCTGCTTGTCGATATAAAACTCTCTGTTACTATCCATAATCATCTTGTATTATTTTAATTTGATTGTGCAGTCTTCAGGTCTGCCTATGTTTTGGGAATGCAGCATCATCTACTCGGTTTCTACTGCAAGATGAGTTTAACACAACATAATGTATAATTAAAGAATTGTTATCTGTTCTTGAAACTCTTTGTCTTTGATGTAAATTATTTTTAACATGTGATTAACTTTCTTTGTAATTGGTCATGATGTTGGAATTCATGTTTTGTCTCACATTTATCATCATCAAAATCAGTTCTACATATTGTATTATAGAAGTATGCATACCCCTTTATCACGTGCAACCTTAGTATACTGTGACAATGTCAGTGCCATCTACCTGTCCAACAACCCTGTTCAGCATCAACGAACCAAGCACATTGAACTGGATATTCACTTTGTTCGTGACAAAGTTGCACAAGGCCATGTTCGGGTTTTACATGTCCCTTCCCGATATCAGATCGCTGACATCTTTACGAAAGGCCTTCCTCAGATTTTATTTGATGATTTTCGTTCCAGTCTCAACATTCGTCCACCTCCCGTTTCGACTGCGGGGGTGTATTAGTCATTAGTTAAATATAGATATTATTTTGTATTTTGATATGTAATCTTATTTGTAAATAGACTAGGTCTATTATATATTGGAGAGATTGGAATACACAGAGGGCAATCAAATTGATCCCTACTTACAAAAAGAATATAAAACTTACCGTAAATATACAGCTACTCGATCCTTTGAGACTTGATACTGAAGATAGTTTGAAGCACCTGTAAAACAAATAGAATCATTCCAGCAACTAGAGCAATGATACTCCATGGACTACTGAAGTAAGTGCGTCTCATTGTGGCTATATGATTTGGCCAGTAACCATTGCAGTACTTATTCAATATTTCCCACTCTTGTTCATAATAGGAATCAACACATGTAACGTTTTTGCCTATGTTGTTCAACATATTAGCAACTTCTTCATTTGAACCCGTAATGTTTACAAGGACTTTTGACTCTACCAACTTGGCAACATCATCCTGAGTATTTACCAACATGTTCATAGCAAAAGAATATGAAGAAAGATAACTTTGAGTTTGAAATGATTGCTCGTACGCAATGAGATTCCTGAAAAGAAACTCAGTGGAATCATCAACGGATAATACTGGCATTGTAACAGTAGGCCTATTCCAATACCAAAATAAACACGGGAACCTATTTTGTTTCACTTCAATCCCCATCACCCATGTTGGATCTTCGCTAGGTTTGAAGATGACCCCTGCTCTGTCCAGGTCTATAGCCGAATGAATGATTTTGGTCGAGTTATCTTTTTTAATATTATCTGGAGGCATGTAACATTGATGTAGAAGGCTGAGAAAATGATCACTGGTACCAAAAGAGACGTTATCGAATTTCAGTTCCGCTTCAAAGAGGTTGTTGCAAACTATAACTGGCTTGATAAGTTGAATAAAGGAGATATCAGACCTAAGTTTCATTACAGTGAGCTGAAACATTTCATCAAGAAAAAACAATGGAATTTGGTTTTCAAGCAACATCAAGTCATGCATTATAGTACCGAGTTGCAACTGTTTTCCCATATATGAGTTTTCGCTAAGCAACGGATTAATCTCGATCATGAATCCAAGCATAAAACAAGCATCCATAACCATCATTTCAGCAATTTCAGAATCAGTAAAGGCCTTTGTCCAGATGTAACATCCCTTGATTTTGTTCATTACACTGTATGCCTTTTGCATGCATGATTCCAATATTTCCTCTTGTGGGGAATTGATATAAGACATTAGATTAATCAGATAACTTATTTTTTGTCTTTCAAATGCTTTTACATTCTCATCTTCTCTGTGTAGTGGTCCAATGGAGACAAGCTGAGGGTTGAAAGAACTTGGGCTGAGATCTCGTAGTATGCTGGGTACCATGTAAATTGATGGTGGAAATTGGTGCGTATGGTTGTCTTCATTATTCACGTGATGAAGAAGACGTTTGACACTCTCCTGAATCATGTCTACGTCTTCACAAAGTATGTACAAACAACCCATCAAACAATTATAAATACGTTGTAATGTATTCTTCTTGTATTAAAATTGAAGGGTTGTATCTTAAATTTAGAAATAAAAAAAAATATATTTATACTAACAAATAATAATATAATTAGAAACTTGTCACTATATTTTCTTTTCTTTTTTGTTTTTTCATACATCTCTCCTTTTTAAAATAACTATATTAAATAATAATTTATTCATCTATTTCTGTTAAAAATTAACTTAAATAATAATTTATTATTTTCTTTGTTAATATTTACTTTATTACTATTTCTATTGTATAATTATTAACTATTTTTCATTATTTTTTATACTTATATTAATCGTTTAATATTTATTTTAGCTGGTGTAATACACGCTCCCCACCAGCCACAACAAAAACACCCTTCAGTCCTTCACTACCACTCCACAAAGCGCAAGTTCTTAGTGCAAGGTTCTGGTGTTTTTTTTAATTTAGAAGTAAATGCTTTTTTCTTTGTAATTTGTATGAAATTTCACAGTTCAGTCCTTCAACTAATTTTATTGCTATTTTGGTAGCTGATTTTGTGAAATTTTGCCATTTAATTTTTTTTTTATGACTGGGGAACCCACTAGCGTGGTAAACCCCGGGCCCCCAATACCCGACTAACCAGGGAACGGGTAAATCGCAGGAGCAAGCACCCGGGTTGGTGGTCTTGTGAAGAAAATGTCACCCTCATGATTAGAACTCACGACCTCAAGATTGAGGCTCCAACACCCATACCACTAGGTTATCTCCACAAGGTTATTTAGTTTGCATCCTCAAGCTCAACTTCGTTGCTTTGAGGATTAAAATTTCAAAAGGCTTGGAACGTTTAAGGGTCTTGATTTGCAGATTGATTCAAAAGGCTTGGAAAGGTTTCAGTACTTTATTAGGTTAGCTAGGTAAACTAAATTCGCATATATTTCTTACAAGTTTAGGGACTAAAAAAATTTAGATGACTTAATTTAACACTTTGATAAACCCCGGCCTCCCAATACCCGACTAACAGGAGGGAACAGGTAAACCGCGGGCGCAAGCACCCGGGTCGGTGGCCTTGTGAAGAAAATGTCACCCCTATGAGTAGAATTCACGACCTCAAGATTAGAGGCCCCAATACACTTTTTTTTTTAACAGCTAAACGAGTCCTCGGACCCAACAACCCACGCGCTGCGACCACAGACCGCTACCAACCCCAGAAACATTTAAAGCCGGGCGTTGGCGAGTGCCGAATCAAGGAACCACCACATCATCTAGGAGGAAACTCACACTGAGAAAACCCCCTACCTCACCCAGAACATTTTTTGTTCCAGGTGAGACTCGAACCCAAGACCTCTCATTGCTGGTGGTCAAGGAGTACTACTAGGCTATAAGCCCAGTGATCCCAATACACTTACCACTAAGCTATCTGCACAAGATTTGTCAATTTAGTCCTTAAACTAATTTTGAATAGTTAAAATGGTATCTCTTACACCTTTTAACCATTCGGATTTTAGGTTAACTCTTAATAATTAAGATGTTATGATCCATTAAATGATAGTCTCTTAATGATCATTGAGAGGCTACGAAGCAACCCGTTATTTTTAATATCTAAGTTTAATTTTTATAATTAATTAAAGTTTTCTTTTAATCCTTTATTTTTATAAGTTTTTATTTTATATTTTTCTTACTTTATTTTTTAAGTTTTTTATTATTATATTTTAGGTGTCGCCTTTCTTTGTTTTATTTTGTTTCTTATATAGTTTTATACATCGGTTCCTTTATTAAAGTAATTCTAATTGTCTGGCTCTTAAAATTTAATGGTTTAGCTTATCAACTTTATAAGTTTTATTTTAACCCACTAAGATTTTAGAATTTTTGTTTATTCCTATAATTAATATCAAACAGTTTTGTGTTTAAGTCCTATATCCCCTCAAATATTTATAATTGGATGTCTATCCTCACACTTATTATCAAAACTTTTATGTCTAAATCCTGAACTTTTATGTTGTTTAACTGACTCGATATCAAACTTTTTGGTTTTACTTTTAAACTTTTACTTTTCATCTATATACTTTGCAGAACGTCACTTTAACTCTTCTCACGTGTTCGGAGTTTAAAGTTTATCCATGAACATAATATTAAAACTTTTATGTTTCGCTCTTAAATATTTATATTTTATTCCTAAACTTTATAAAACGTTACTTTGACTCTCTTTAGGTATTTTTAATTTAAATTTTATCTCTACATTAAATGTCAATACTTTTAAGTTTTACTTCTAAACATTGTAGGTTTTATCTAAGCTTATACATAGTATCCATAAGCTTTGTAAAATGCTTTTTTGCACAAGTTTTCAGCTGATTTATGTATTAACGTAAGTTTCATTAGGGAATGAGTTAGGTCATATATAATATATTTTCATTCAACATTATAAATTCGAATTATTATATTTTTGACGCCATCGTAACATATTACTAGTCAAATCACTAGTTTTCATTGAATTCTGAATTAGGTGTGTTCAAAATAACCGAAAAACGTTTAAAACTGTAATCCAAACCGTATTCGTAACTGAATAAATCAAATGAATTTGAGAATTCGGTTTTCGGGTCGGTTTATGGTTCCAATATTTTTTGCAATTCGGTTTATTCGGTTACTTGTTTTTAAACCGAATTACTATTTAAATATATTATTATTTTTTATTTATTATGCCATCTAGCTTAATTTCTTTAAACCCTCGTTCACCCCCCCCCAACCGTCCTTGATTTCTTTCAAACCCAACTCCTCTGCCAACCTCCTCACCCCCACCGTCCAACGCCCCACAAAGGCACTGATCTGCAACTAGAACTGTATCTCTCGTCTTCATTTCAGTCGACCCCCTCACTGCCACCGGCCACCGCCCCACGAAGGCACCGAATAGCATCACAGGTAATTTCATCACCGTTCTGCAACTGGATCTGGATCTGTGCACGTCGTACAACCACAACTTCAATTCAAGGTTTACCGTTCTCTTTCTCTCTGATTTCTAGCCATTTTGAGCACCTGGTATGTGTGTCTGAAGAGCATCACAGGTAATTCATCACCGTTCTGTTGAACTAGTGGGTTTGGTTTCCAGATATTGCTTCAGCACATGTGTTACTAACGATTCAAGACGATATTAGGTTAGGTTTTGGTTTGATTTCTCCAATTGGTATTTCTCTAATATAGGGTTTTTTTTTGTTTAGACTTGATTTTGTATGGTTTGTTACAATCTTTAAGTCAATTACATATGAATTAGGTAGTTTTATACTTTTAGTGCTTTGAAATATTGTAATTTAATAAATTAGGTAGTTTTATACTTGTATTATTTTTCGAATTAAGCACTCCAGACATGATAAATTGAAAAAATTCTCATTTAGATTGAATACGGTTAAAATCGGTTTAAGACTGTTTGTTCGTTTCTTAATCGAATCCGAACCAAATTGAATACGGTTGAATTCGGTCCGGTTTACCATATCTCGAATACGGTTCTGTTCAATTTACGGTTGGGCTAAAAAAAAATTCAAAATCGTTTAAAATGAACCGAATAAACCATTTAAACCGCAAACCGAACTGTTAAACATCTCTATTCTAAATGTTAATTGTTGTTCACAGTTGTCATCTGCGGCCTTTATATGAATTGCCGATAACTGTTTTCGAAGAGACGTGCAATGGAACGGTTTATTATTTACATTAATTACATAACATATTAATTTACATTATTTACATAATTAACATTTTTTATGCGACAGATCATAATTTGGATCATGGTTTGGGTCATGGGTCGGGTCATTTTTTTAGTCATAGGTCAGGTAATTGTTTGAGTCATGGTCGAGATCTTGGTTTGGGTCATGGGTTTGGTTATGGGTCGGGATGGCTCACACCATGGTTCAGGTCATGGGTCGAATCATGGTGTCTAATCATCGTTCGCATCATGGTTCGTGTAATGGATCAGGTCAAGGATCGGGTCATGATTTTGGTCATGGTCGGGTCATGATTTTAGACATGGGTCGGATCATTCTTTCAAGAGAATGAATGAAAAATACTCTCATACTTAAAGAACGAAAATCATCAAAAGTGAATGAACCATATATTCCTAATGGAATAGTACATTATATTCCTATGTGGTAACCAAACACGTTTCTTTTCATTCTAACATAATGACTTATTACATTCTACCATTCATTAAAGCATACCAAATGCTATCTAAGTGTTTAAAAGTTTAATTAGACAGGTAATGTAGCTTATAAACATAGAGGTTATAAACATATAGTTGTTGAAGTTTTTGATTTATTATTCGTTGTTGATGCCGATATTCATTGTTAGTATGTGTGACTCTGTAGCTTATGAAAGTTGAATCGGAGAAAAAAAGCTTGTATTTAAGTTAAAATTATTGAATTTCTTATAAGATTGTATTTTATACTTTTTGATTATCGAAAAGTTTTCTATATGTTTAAGTTGAATATAATATATATATACATGTGTTTGAGGGGGGATAAAAGTAAAATTGCTTTAATTTTAACGTTAATTTACTTATTTTGTGAAAATAACATTAAAAATGTTGAGATGATTAATTTCAAATGATAAATTTGAGTCGGAGACTCCTTCGAAATAATCTCTCTATCCCAACTGAGATATGGATAATGTTTGTCTTTATTCTTCCCTTCATACTTTAGTGAAAAGTAGAAATTAATAAGGCCGGTAAGTGTGTTTGTTTGTTTGTTGTATGTATCATTTTGTGTTTCTATGTGGGTGAACTAGACGTTCATCATCACTTAGGTGATTATGCATTAGTTTTCTATTTACCTTTTTTATTCCCTCTTTATAGTCAAAGTTGCAAAGCACACACAAGTGGAAAGGGTTTACTTTGATTGGAAAAAAAATTGCATTGTACTAAAACAAAACAGGTTAAGTAATTTAATTTAATAAAATTTAAATTTTATAAATATATTAAATTTACAAGTTCAAGCAATTTACAACCACCTTTAGTCTTTTTCACAACTCTATTAATACCAGGGGCGGTGCTTTGAGGGGGGACCGGCCCCCCCTGTTTTTTCGTGTACTAGTGTACATTTATCGATACGTAGTGTAAAATTTTTAAAAAAGAATTATTTCGCGCCCCTGAAGAAAAAAATTCGCCCCCTGAAAAAACATATAAAACCGATTCGATTAAACCTATAATTCTATAAACCAAACAAATTTATGGGTTACAACTTAGAGCCCAATTGATCAAATACAATTAATGAATTAAGCCCAAGTTGCTTTAAAATCCAACCCACCTAATTGCCTAAAATAAAATTCTATGTGTTTAGTGAAGCTAAAAGAAGAAAAAAAAAGATTGCCGCCCCAGTGCCCTCCGCCCCTACGCCTTGCGCCTTGCGTCTTCCTTCTTGCGTGAAACCGTGAACTAGGTAACGAATTCAGCCTCTCACTTGTTGTTACTTGATTTGATTAAGTATTTAAGTGGTTTACTTGTTACTTGTTACTTTGTTAGTGAATCTAAACATTTAGGGTTTTGATTTTTGTTTAATTTTTTTACAGAATTGTTGGTATAAATGGGGAAAGGGAAACTATTGAATCATTTTTTTAAAAAAAAGTTGTTGATGAAGAGAGAGATAAGGCTCCTCAAGAGAAACAAAAACGTCAAAGATGTTCAACTAGTGAGCCGGATCATCCGGTTAATGAAGTGAATCTTAACAATGGTATTCCAAATGGTAATGAAGTGATTGTTAACAATTTAGAAAGAGATCCGGCTAAATGAATACAATTTAGGTCTTTGTTTGTTCTAAAAAAATTTACTTTTTATTGTTTGACCCGACCTGAATCGCCAACCCGAACATTTAACCTAAGATATACCGTGTTAGTGTTAGGGAAAAAAATTTTAAATGTTGCAAAGTTTCGCCCCTCTATACTTTTGGTCAAGCTCCCCCACAGATTAATACTATCCGTTTAACTTGTTTAAAACCCTTTTTCGACGTGGCGACCCATTTTGATTTGCCAAACTGTTTGGTTGATGGGTTTTAACACGAATAAATATTTAATCTTGTTTAGTTAATCGATTTCACGCGTCAACCCACCAAGTAGGGATATTTTTCTTTCAGTTAGCTTATCACATTCAATATGAGAAAATATGTTAAACACAACCATTTTAACCAAAAAAAACCCAAAAATCATAAATGCGTGGAATTAACGAAATATAACCAATATGATTACTATTATCACTAATGATTTTGATCATTTTTAGATAGTAAGTGATGTACTTTACAACTAAAGTTATATGTTCAAAT
This sequence comes from Mikania micrantha, assembly GCA_009363875.1. Taxonomy (NCBI): domain Eukaryota; kingdom Viridiplantae; phylum Streptophyta; class Magnoliopsida; order Asterales; family Asteraceae; genus Mikania; species Mikania micrantha. The sequence goes on from SZYD01001863.1 coordinate 205,545, forward strand.
TTTACGAAAAGTAAGTTGTGATTATCTTATTCTTAAAAATCTAACTAAAGCTTTAAAAAAAGATAAAATTATCGATCACATACCAGATATATCTTAGCATCCAGTGGCAAATGAGGTCGTGAATACGATGGTGCAGATCAGCTGAGTCTTGACTATTGATCGAGAGGAGACTTGGAGATATAAGAGTTGGGAGTATATGCAAGTCTTTGGTGACAATTCGTACTTTGGAGAGCCCACATTTCAACTTCACAACTTAATATCCACATGGAGATGGAAGAATTAAATTAGACTTCCACAAACCAGTTTATTTTTTCAAACCGGTTCGGGTTAAAAACCGGTCCGGTTTGGGTAGTGTAAGGGTGAAACCGGTTCGGTTTAGAAACCGGTTTGAGATAAGGGGATGCTGAACCTATAGGAACCGGTTTGGAGAGCTTGAACCGGTTTGGAGGGGTTTGAAACCGGTTTTGGTCGGTTTGTAAGACGGTTTTAACGGCAAAATCCCGAACCTATGCCAAACCGGAGATTCAGACCAGTTTGGCAGGAACCGGTCTTTTGAACTGAACAGAGTTTATATGTGCACCTCTAATTAAAATTTGTATATCATACGCAGAAGATTTCCATTATTAAATACCGACTAAAGAAAATAAATGTTTTCGATAAAACATGACGAGCGGAAATTTCCTAATGAATTTGTATGACCGCAACACGGAATAATGTATCATCACCATCACCCAGTTGACCATAAATAAAGTCTCCAAGAGTGTATTTAATGAGACCAAAAGTAAAAATGCCTAAAAAATAGTAAAAAAAAAAATAAGTATGGGATAAAGGGTTACCTTTTTTGGATGATATATGAACCAAGAGGAAGAAGACCTTTTACACATTTCTTATCACACTCAGTCAAGTATTTTTTTCAGAAGACATTTTGTCGTCGGAATAAAATGCATCCCACGACAACATATCATTGATACAAGTCTTGACATATTTTTTGATGGTCTATAAGCAAAATGACAACGTTATTGTACGTCATTTCCCGATGAACTGTAGCTCCTAAAAATGACAATGTCTATAAGCAAAACAACGACCATTTTTTTTTCTTCCTTTTTTTTTCTCTTTTTTTATGCATTGTTGAATTAATTAAATTCTCCCCAAAAACAGCTTCATTCACTGTCATCCTCCACCAATATTGTTTGCCGTCATTGGTGTCTTCTTTAAACAGTAAGCAAACATGTTGTTATTTTTTTATATTTTTTACGCAAATTAATGATATTTGCTTAAATAAACTAAATGTAGGTGTTTTTGGTTGAAGTAATTTGAATAAATATATTTATTTCAACATCTCGTCTCCGAAGCAATTTTAAGAAAAAAAATTGAAGGTATTATTTAAATACATGTTTAGTTTGGTTATATATACGTGTGTTTATAAAATTTGTGTTCTTAGTATTAGTGATTAATTATTGTAAAATGTCATTTTAATCCCTATGATTTGACAACTTTTGTCGTTTTAGTCCAGTAGTTTAAATTTTATCATTTTGGTCATTATGGTATCATTTTATTGTCATTTTGATCATTATGGTTTTTATTTTATCGTCATTTTAGTCCAATTAAATTTAAACTTTTGGACTAAAATGGCAAAATTGACCAAACCACATAATATATATATATATATATATATATATATATATATATATATATATAGGAGAATGATTATGAGAAAACTCTCATTTTTAAAGAAAACCAAGAAAACCTCACATAATTTTTATTTACTTATTTATTTTAATTGTCAAAAGGGTATTTGAGTAATAATACACTCCTCTAATTTAGGTAATTTAAATCTCTTTAATTTAAAATCCCTATAATCTCTCAATTTGTCACCCGTATTTCCTTCAGCCCCACTTCCTTCACCTCCACGCCATTGCCTCCACCGGACCACCATGTTCAGACGACGTCTCCACCACCAGACCGCCAGCTTTATCACATCCGACGACTCCACTTAGACCACATCAGGCGACCGACTTTATCACTCCGATGATCCATCTAATCAGATATACGAACGACATGCCATCTACTACCGCCATTAATTAGCCGAAATTTTTTTCCAAGGGTTCAATCACGAAGCTTCTACATGGATCGAAGCCTGCCAGGTTGGTCTTGATTAGGAGGAGAAGAAATGGCTTCTGGCGATTCAAACATAAATTAAAGCCCTAAGGATAAGGGTTTTGTTATAAGGGATTCAACACCAAACAGGTTCTGTTGAATGTTAGGATTATGAATCAAGATGTTGTGATTGATAATATTAATATGCTAGAAAAGGAGGTTAGTAAGAGTTAACTAATTAGGAATTTCTAAATTTTGTAATCTTTGTTTTGTTCATTCTTCCCCATTCATTTTCCTACCTTTTTTTCTTTCCAGCGTTTGTAATCTTAAAGATGAAGTAACAGAGAACGTTGATTCGATGATAAGTGCTTTCATTTGTTTTATTTGGTTGATTATGTATATATAATCAAATGATATGTGTTTACATTTGTTCTATTTGGTTTCTTACGTATATGTAATCAGATAATATATGCTTACAATTTTTTATTTTGTTGATTACGTATATGTAATCAGATTATATGTGTTACATTTGTTATTTTATGGTTGATTACATGTATGTAATCTACGTTATACGTAATCAATGCTTACATATATGTAAACAGTTTTATTGAATGCTTATGAACGATGTTCGTTGACTTTACACCAATTATGATTACGTATACGTAATCATGTTACAATATGCTTACATTTTGTTTTGTTGGGTGATTACATATATGTTATCAGATGGTATGTTCAAACACAAATACTTTGATTGATTACATATGTGTAATCAAATTATATGTACAAACAAGATTACTTTTATAGTTGTAAAAAAAATATTTATTAGCATTTTTAAAAATAAAAGAAATTTGATTTTTTAAATGTAATTTATGAAAGAAGAGATAAAATAATTATAAAAATAAATAGGAGAGAGAATAAATAAATAGGAGAGATAAAATATATTATGTTACTATATTACCCTTTATTAATAATAATAAATCATAAAAATCTTTATTAATTACAATAATGACATTGTTTAATTATAGTCATTGATCAATTAGATCAATGGTTATAAATGAGTTTTTTTTTGTTTTCTTTAAAATAAGAGTTTTCTTAGAAGCCCTCCCCTATATATATATATATAGGATTGGGATCAAATAATAACTCACTCTTAAAGAAATAACCCATATAACTTTGTCAAAATGAAGCCAAATCTTTGATTTTTTTAACATCATTATAACACATTTAGAACACTGTGTTCTTTTATGAGTTTGCGAAAATTCATCACCGTTTGAGAGTTTACATCATTGTAATTTTTGGTCCTAAAACAATTACAGTGTTGTAAATCAAAAACTTACAACGATGATATCTCTTAAACGGTGATAAATTTTCACAAATTCATAAAAGAACATAGTGTTATAAATGTGTTACAATGATGTTAAAAAAAATTCAAGATTTGGCTTTAAGAGTGGGTTATTATTTGAACGATTTCATATATATATATATATATATATATATATATATATAGAGAGAGAGAGAGAGAGAGAGAAGTTATTGTAAGTGTAAGTTAATTACACTTACTTACATTTGGTATGTGAACACCCGCGTATACACGCACACACAAACACCCATACTAGAATGAACATTTGAAAGTTAAATGGACATTTTGTTAAGAGAATTTTACCCTTAAACAACCCTCTGGCACCGGATTCTAATGCATTTTGGTCATCTTTATATAGGTATTTAAAAACTCATTTTTGACTTTCTTAGTGTTTCTTTTGGTGTCTTTGTAGTACAGCAACCAATGTGTGGCATGGACCTGCTACTTAAACCACAACTAGCATTAGGTCAAAATTCTTTTTAATTTCCAAAATAAAAATAATAATAATAATATTAAAAAACTTATTTTGACAACATTTTATTAGGAAAAGTAAATTATTAATTTATTTTTCTTCTAGCTTTTTCAAGAAAATACCTTTGCGACTACAAGTCGTCGGTAAAAGGAACCAGTTTCAACGAACATTAAGGCGACAACATTCTTACATGTAGCGTTGAAGTTATTTCGACGAGATGTATTATGACGACATGTCGTCAAGACAGGTTTTTGTGATGACTAGTCGTATGATAGGCCGACCTATCAGAGAACTTTTGTCGGAGTGAACTCTATAACCACCTATTTATCATGTTTACAACTCATTTACAACCCACCAACCAATTTTGACTTGACAACTCATTTGTTTGACTCATTTAACATGAATTAATATTAAAATCATGTTTAGTTAATCAATTCAATGCATCGACCCATCAAGCGTCCACTTATCCCTGAGATATTTTCATTCAGTTAGCTCACCGCATTCAAATGTTTAAAATAACAAGCCAAACATCAGAAAACATCGCAAATACACACCATTTAAAAAAACTCAAAAAAAAAAATGCATGCAATTAATTAATGGGAAAATATACGGGCCGGCATGTTGACGGCTTTGTTGGGGTCTAAAAGGATATCTTAATACCCCTTTTCTACCGTTACCTTTAGACGTCTATTATGACGTCTTTTTGGAGTCTTTAGACTCCAAAGCGAGAGACACCGGTTCTTGATGGATGTGACCTTACCTAATTTGACGGCTTAAAGGCGTCAGAATGGGGGCCGTATGTTTATTCATGGGAAACAAAAGTGGCGTCTAAAGCAATGTTTGAAGCAAAGTCTAAAACAGAAATGTGTGGCTAAATATCAATGATTATTTTGGTTAAAAGTGGATATCAACTTTTGGTAATTTTCCCTTAACTAATTATATAACTATGAGCTGTGGTGATTTTATCATTTAAAATCTAAGTGATATTATTATTAAAAAAAAAAAAAGGTTAGATTTCTGGCATACCTGATGATAATAGGATCCAGTGGGGAAAAGAAGGAATATGGTGGTGCTGATCAGCTGAGTCTTGACTAATGAGAATGAGAGGATATTTGGAGGTATAAGAGTTGAAATATATACAAGGCTGAGGTGACAATTCGTCTTTTGGGAAAGCGACTGTTTTAAATTTTTGCAATAATGTTTCACAATTTTGAGAGCCCACATTTCAACTTCACAACTTAATATCCACATAATTAAAAAAATAATTCTTCTATATTTTTAAACAATTTAACAAACATAATTTAAACTTATGACATTTGGAAACTTAAAAATTTTTACAATAATAAAATATGTTTATTTAGAAAGTTCATTATTAATTTTTTATTTAATTTATTTTGTTAATACTATATTAATTATTATTCATATCTATAATTAATAATCCATAATCCAAAAACTATATAATAAGTATTCATATTTAAGTATGAGAGAAATACGAAAAAACTAGTAGTTAGATGTATATAAAAGACAGATAATATATAATTTATAGTTTGGTTTAAACCCACCAACCTATTTACAACTTAGCTAAACATGTTTCGGGATTCGGGTGGTGACGGCTTAGAACTTGGGCCCCTGTGGTACGGATCAAGCGCCTAGGAGAACAACGACACAAACTCTGCGGATAGAGCCCTTCGGCTTCAACAACGGGTATTACAACTTACAAGCAAATTATACAGCCACTTTGTTTGACCGTCAAATTAATAGTTATTTTGACAGTTAGAAGTAAAGGAATTATAATTTAAATATTTTTGATCTATTTTATTTTTTATTTTTTTTAAGCTAGTTATGCATTTTATGGTTTTATTGTTGTAAATTTAGAGGTGGGAGAAAAACCTAGAACCGACAACCCGAACCGACGGGTACAAGTGGTTCCGGTTTCTCAGAAAAATCGAAACCGGAACCGGAATTACTATAATTGGTTCCACCTTTACCCGGCCAAAACCAGAACCGTCCACCAACTGATAAAAACATGAACCTAACTAGAACCGGTTCTTGACTTTGTTGACCAAAACCAGAACCGGTTTTGACCCAGAATCGGCTTTAAGAAAAACCTGGTTTGTGCACCACTTGTAAAAAAAACAAACAATCAAATAAATGATAGCCCATTTGGTAGACTTTGCCTATTAAAATAAGAGGTCATAAGTTAAAAAAAGAAATAACCTTGTTGTTCAATAAAAACATGTAATTAAAAAATGATTGGGTGGCATTGGGGTTAAAGAAAGATGGTGGCCTCCTCTCTTTTGGATTGTTTTGAGAAAAAAAAAAAAAAAAAACGAGAGAATATATTTAATAGTCTGGTTGGTTGTTTCTTTGGGTGGTTTTTAATAGTTTCTAGGAACATTCCCAGCCACCATGATACACCCGTGAGCCGCCCAACATGTGTATATAAAACTCTATTTTAATATTTTGCAATTGTAAGCCTTTAAATTTATATGATCGGGTTGGTGATATTAATTTATGCGATAATTGTGTTTATTTTATGAAGAAACAGTTACTTAGGAAAGTCTTTTTAAACTATCGTAGAGAACAATTTTAAATGAATTGTATTTCCATTAATATGTTTTTGTATAGGAAATCAGTCTAATTGTCATTTTTAACATGAATCGACCCGATCTGACTCAAACTGACATGAAAAAAGCAGGAAAAATAAATTATATAACGATGCTCAAACGCGCCTTAAATTTTTTTGTCCCAATGAAAAAAATTTCTAGGTCAGTTACTACCTCTTTTGTAACATGTTCACATAATTTATTCATTTTGACTAACAAAATTATCAAAATAAATGCAAGCATTATACTTTTTAAGCCAGGTCAGGACAAAAATCCAATAACATAACAAAGACATCGTTGATTACCCGGTGTCCACCATTACAAAGAAACCCACCATCCAAAAATTTTAAATATAAGCAATGCATAAATGCCAAGTTAAATTGGGATTTTGATAAACTAAACTTTGAACAATGCTTTCAAATATGATTTCGTAAAAAGAATATAAGTTAAAAATTTAACGAAAAACTATTGAACATGTGAGTAGGGTTAACAAATAAGGAATTATTAAACTCTTAATTTGATAAAGTTCATTTCACGTTGTCGTCAGAGATGAAAGTGACAGAGGAGACCACCAGACGTTGTATTGAATATTTGCATGCATATATTCCACTTAGTATGTCATCATGAATACAAATTTAATTCACTTTAATCAAATCACTGGAGGGGTAATTAATTCTAGCTAAAGGTTGTCAAGATACCTTTATGTGCTGAAACTGTTATACTTGTAGAATACATCCGATAATCGATCAAAATAATTACTTATAAATTAATCAAACTTGAATATTCTTAAAATCCATTACTCTTTCGTATTAAACAATTTATGCACTTAAAAATTTGTTCAATCGGATAATATCAAGAATTGATTCAGATGTTGAATTGTTTATGATGAAATCAAAGTGCTTCTTGTTCTTTTGATCAATAATTTGTATCGTCCGTATCCCATGTATGATTTGATTAAAGTGACGACGAAGACCATTGACCAGACATTGTGTGTGTTTATTAGCCTAGAAACCCGTATATTATACGGTTGAATAACTAAAAATATAATTTATTAGTATCAAATATTAATGAGTATTTAATAATTATAAAATTATATTTTAAGTTAAGATATAGTTGAAATATTCTTATAGTTTATTTAATTTTAATAAATTAGTAAATTTATAACTTTTAATATTTAAATATATAATTTAATTACCAAAAATTATAAGTATTTATTAGGCGAGAGACGTGAAAAAATATTGCAAATTTCACCAGCTTGCGACACATTTTTTAGATCTAAAAGTATTTTTTTTTATTAAAATAGGTAGAGGTAGATTCCTATGAATCAGTGTTGTAAAAATCGCGATTAGTCACCGATTAATCGGTGATTACTCGCTAGTCGGCACTGGCCTGATTAATTTTGACCTAGTCGGACCAAAAATCGCTAGTCGGTCAAAATCGGTCAAAATCGGTCAAATGCGGACTAATCGGCCGACGCCGATTCAACCGATTCCGGTGACTAGAGGTCATAATCGGCCAAATTCCGGCGATTTAGAGATCTACGGTGATTAAGAGACCAAGAAAAGGTGATTACCTTGAGTATTTGACACAAATTGAAGCTTAGAATTACCGATTGTGGCTCCTCCGGTCGTCTGTCGTCGCCGATCGTCTTTCTTCCATCACGTGCCGATTCTTGCTCGTCCCTGATCCTCCATCTCCTACCGATTGTGGCCCTCCAGTCGTTTGTAGTCCTCGATTCTCCATCTCCTACCGATTGCGATTGAGTTGCCGATTGAAGATGTCGACTGGCGCCCTACTTCACCTCCCGATTGTACATCCCACATGTATATATCTTTTATATATATATATTTATCGTACATATCTTTTACCCTTTCCCCCTTTTTTTGCATTATTACCATTTATACCCTCAAACTTTAAAAATTAAATACACTTTCTTTATGTAAGTGTGTGTATATATATATACTAGGTTATAAGCCCGTAGATTATACGGGATTGTGTACAAAAACATATACAATTAAAATTTCATTAAGATGAATTACATAATCTACTATATACAAATACATTTTATAACTATGAATATTTAAAAACTTTTTTTTGAAACTTTTTAAATTTAAAATTTCTGAATTTTAATTGTATTTGAAAAAGATAATTTACATTACATTTTATTTAAGATAAGGTTGATAAATTAAAGATAATATTAAATGAGAATAAATTTTGAAAAGTAAGTAATTTATTCGAAATCTGCCTTCTGATTGTTAACAAAATGTATGTGTTAACATATTATGCTATTTTTTAAAAAATAAAACTTAATTTACCGACATACAATAAAATTATTTCAATATTTTAAATTTAAAATTTAAAATAACTGTTAACTTATTAAATTTAAAATTTTTGACATTTAGTATTTGAAAAAGATAATTTGAATTACATTTTATTAAAGTTAAGGTTGAGAGATTAAAGAAAAATTAAATGAAAAATAATTTTGGAAAAGTATATAATTTATTACGAAATGTACACAATTATTTTAAATTAAAAATTAAAAATATTAAATTAAGTCTTATTTAAAAAAAATAGCATAATATGTTGACACTCATATATCTTGTTAACAATTGAAAGACAATAAAAGATTAATTATTAACCAAAATTAATTAAAAAAACATCAAAATAGTATGTTCAAAAGGGTCCATACATTCATACACCACTCTCATCATCTATACACTAAACTTAGGTCAAATCAATCGTTACATACTCACACAACATTTACTTATTCATATTTTTCGATATTAAAAAAATACAAAAAAATATTGTTATTTGTAGACCGGTGTACCAATATTTCAACTCATTCAAAAAAATGACATTTCGTTTGCCAGTCTACCCAAGAATAAGTAATGATTGATAAAACTAATTTATATGTACACAAACGTAAAAAAATTAAATAAATGTAAAATTAAACTATTAATATATTTGAATGTTTTTTGATTTGAATAACCGGTTAATTGGGTTTACAACAACAAATAACGAAAACTTAGGATTAATTCATTTTTTATCAATTAAAATAATATTTGAAAATTATCAATACTTGAATTAGATTTAATGTGTGATTGTCATGTGGCAAAACTAATTTGAGAATTTTTGTGGTAATTACACATGTCACTTTCAAGGAGAGATTTAATATGGTAATGACACCTAAGCAAAATAATCTTCCTTTATTATAAATAATAAAACTTAATTTACCGACATACAATAAAATTATTTCAATATTATAAATTTAAAATTTAAAATAACTGTTAACTTATTAAATTTAAAATTTTTGACATTTAGTATTTGAAAAAGATAATTTGAATTACATTTTATTAAAGTTAAGGTTGAGAGATTAAAGAAAAATTAAATGAAAAATAATTTTGGAAAAGTATATAATTTATTACGAAATGTACACAATTATTTTAAATTAAAAATTAAAAATATTAAATTAAGTCTTATTTAAAAAAATAGCATAATATGTTGACACTCATATATCTTGTTAACAATTGAAAGACAATAAAAGATTAATTATTAACCAAAATTAATTAAAAAAACATCAAAATAGTATGTTCAAAAGGGTCCATACATTCATACACCACTCTCATCATCTATACACTAAACTTAGGTCAAATCAATCGTTACATACTCACACAACATTTACTTATTCATATTTTTCGATATTAAAAAAATACAAAAAAAATATTGTTATTTGTAGACCGGTGTACCAATATTTCAACTCATTCAAAAAAATGACATTTCGTTTGCCAGTCTACCCAAGAATAAGTAATGATTGATAAAACTAATTTATATGTACACAAACGTAAAAAATTAAATAAATGTAAAATTAAACTATTAATATATTTGAATGTTTTTTGATTTGAATAACCGGTTAATTGGGTTTACAACAACAAATAACGAAAACTTAGGATTAATTCATTTTTTATCAATTAAAATAATAATTGAAAATTATCAATACTTGAATTAGATTTAATGTGTGATTGCCATGTGGCAAAACTAATTTGAGAATTTTTGTGGTAATTACACATGTCACTTTCAAGGAGAGATTTAATATGGTAATGACACCTAAGCAAAATAATCTTCCTTTATTATAAAGTATAGATATATATAAATTGTGATATTATGAAATATTTTGAAGCATTGAAAAATTAATAAGCATAGTGAAAATTATATATAAATTTTTATGTGTATATATATAATTTTGTAAAATTATATATAAATTTCCAATCCGATTAATCCCGATTAATCCCGATTAATCGCGATTAATCGCTAGTCCCTACCTCGCCGCCCGACTACCGATTAGCGATTTTTACAACACTGCTATGAATCATATAATTCGACCTCTGAAACCTTGAATAGAATATGCTTAATTAATCGATTACATTATAGCCTCGCTATCGAATATATTAGAAATAACTACCAACACAACTACAATATAGAATAGGAGTGTTCATCGGTTCGGTAAACGGTTTGTTCGGTTTATTCGGTTCGGTTTAATCGGTTTTCAAAATTTTTCATCCCTAACCGTTAACCGAACCAAACCGAATTCGGGAAATGGTTATCCGAACAAACAGATTAAAAACCAAATAAACCGGTTAAAAACCGAATAAACCGAATTCAACCTTATATTATTAATAAAAATAATAAAATTAATTATGAATTCGGTTTAATCGGTTAACCGAATAAACCGAATTCAAAAAAACTCTAAAACCGTTGACCGAACCGAATTCGGAATTCGGATAAGGTTAGGAATCGAACCGAAAACCGAATTCAGAATTCGGTTCGTTTTTTTGGTTACGGATACAGTTCGGTTATCGGTTTTAAACGGTTTTCGGTTTTTCTGAACACCCCTAATATAGAATAAGGAACTTTAAAACCCATTTCCAATAATGAACATAAACCCACGTTAAATTTTATTTGTTTATTCAAACTCTAATTTTTTATTCAACTTAAACGTTTTGACCAAATATTTATTTTCAAAATTCCAAATAGATGGCTCATATATAATTTAAGGGTTTTCTCTCTAATATCGGATTTTTACATGATACAAATTAAGTTATACATAACTTAAATAATATATATAAAGTTATACATAACTTACAAATATATACAAAAATAATTCTGTATGTCAAAAAATGTAATTCAACAATAAACATTCCGAGTCAGGCTTGAAAACTCTCATGAACCAATCGAGCTATGTGTAGTTAACTGAGCTGAGCTTAGGCGAGCTCATGCTAGGCTCATTTACACCCCTACCGGAGGGCAGTTGGGTCGGGTTGAGTTATGGCAAAATTGGGTGCCTTTAGAAAACGGGTTAAATTAGGCATGCCTAAACACTTTTTTTGTCTTTTCTTTAGTTGGATTCGCAAAGGATTAGTGTTTTAAATATGATTAAAATTATCATGTACCTTAAAACATGATGAATCACTGTAATATTATGCAGTAGTGTGAGTGTCTCACGATCTATAAAAACCCCACTTCATCCAAGTAGAAAAACAATGCTTTGATAAGTGTTCTGGTAAATCAACCTGAAAAATGACATAGTGATCTGAGAGATTAAATAAAACGTGATATTATGAACTGTTAATTTACTGGTGGCAACTTCGACCCTAAACGGGTCGATGGGTTTGTTTGTAATCTCAAACTGGCTTGAAAAGGTTGAAACTCGTCCAAACTCTAACAAATCTGTAATTCATTTTTATACAAAGATTCAGATTGTTGCTGTAATAATGCCGTTTTTGTTGTCATAATTAACAAGTTAGTTATTTCTAGTATAACAAAGTAACAGTTTAAGGGTTAACCCGGCCCATTTCAACAGATAAATGACTTGTTTTCAACCCAAACCTGGCTTGATCCATGACAAAACCTGCCTATATATGCACTGAAGTTAAAAAAAAAAAAAATAGACAAATAACGATGTGGGCTCGATGAACTTACACTGCTCCATGAAGTAGAATATCCATCAGTAGATAGCAACCAATAACTCTCCTTGGATTGAAAGCCCATCCTGTTATATTCAAAATCAAAATCTGCAAAATCATCAACATATCTGTCATCACGTGTGGATTTCCTTCTTTTCTTTCTATGTTTTGCTTTCTTTTTTCTTCTTGAATCGGAGTCACTGTCATCTATTAACCTCTTATCATGCAACAACTCATGCTTGCCAGCATGGCGAAAACGTATTCCATTGCTGTTAAATAAAGATTCCCAATCTTCGGAAGCCCAATATCCCTCTGACATGAAGTAATGAAGAGCCCAAGACTGTAACCCTAATAATTTAATCAAATTTATGACTTTTTTCTTCGAGTATTCTTTAATTAATGGAACTAAAGAATTAGGATTTTCTGGTAAACTGCAAATCTTTTGCACAATATCCTTGATTTTAGTTTTTTCTTCCCGGTGTTCATCTTCTTGTAAAAGCTGCACCAGCTGACGTCGTCGGTTTACAACCGTATTCAACAAAAGTAACTCGTCCATGGAATCCATACCATTCAATCTGGGAAGTATGACCTCCAAATAGTCACACATGTCACCAGAATTTTTCGGTTTGGTATTTGAGTCGAGAAAATTTGTAAGCAAATCCAGAAAAACACACAGTTCACTCTCGTTAAGTGTAATTAGTAGGTGGGAACATAAAGATGAGAAAGATTCTTCCATTAGAAACTCGTTGATGATTTTCCAAATCTCCTCCATATCTTCTTTGTACATTAATCTCAAAAACATATTTATGAAGAAGTTCATATCTAAAAACAAGATATCACCATCTTTTAATGTGTCAGCAAACTCACGAGATGACCAAAATTCAGGCACATTTTCAAGAAAATTCTCAACTGTTTGTTCAACATCAAGATCAAGAAAATAATGAGGTTTGGTCGCAACCATGGCAGGGGATTGCCCATGTTTTCCTTTCCATTCAAGTTCCTCCCAACAAATGTCACGATTCATAAATGCAAATTGGGATATTGCTTTGGCCCCCTTTCTATGTTCCATATCACTAGTGCCAGAAAAACACGAAAACCAAAGCAAAATACGCCTTGTACTTCCTGTATGATTTAACAATTGACAAAAATTAATTTAGTATTAAAATGAGATTCATGTTGATAATTGATGATTCAACATAGTTACTATAAAATATAAATAGGTCAATTTGGATTATGTTTTCTCTCTAATGGATGATTCCTAGAAATGGTGATTTTGACGCCTTTAGCTATAAATAGGTCTATTTGGATTTTATTTTCTCTCTATTGTATCAACTAGTTAAAATAAAAGGTCGCATAAAATTGTGTTAAACGAGTCAAGAGCCGCCCTAAGCGTATTTCAAATGCATAAACCTCCTAATACACAAAAAATAACGCCTCTATTGTATGTAAAAATGTCATAAACTTTGGAGTTTAGACAGAAAGCATTGAGAGTCAACCTCACCCAACAAAACATATTTCTACTGCTATGGCCATTTTTCCACTCTGATAACTTTGTTGATGCATTTGAGACACTAACAAGGTCAACATATCTGCAGAAGTTGTATGGACAAATTAACTATGTAAATTTTATTTTTGCTTCTAATTATAACAATAAGTGATTTTAATGCTTGCTTAATTATGATTGCCCCTGAAATTTTGACCTTTCCCATCTCAAGGATTCGAAAAAATATTTCCACACATTAACTTTGCTGTAGAGCAATTATGTTATATCACAGTAAGTGGCTTTAATGCTTCTTAATTATGATAGCCCTTTAAATTTTGACCTATACCACCAAAAGGAATAGAAAAGATATTTTCTCACATTAACTTTGCCACAGTTATGCGTCAACGCTCACCAATTATGTTAAGAGTCAAGCTATTAGGGCTAATTCGTTGAACAGGTACTACTCATATATTCACCTAATCAAAATAGGCAATGATAGTATTTTTATGATTTAAGAAGGAAAATATGTCCAATATCATGCAAACAAACATACCCAATAAATTTCACTTAGTAGTGGGGTATAAGGAGGTTCAGATGAGAGCAAACCTTACTTCTATCTTATAGAATATAAAGGTTCTCAAAGAGCCTCCCGATGTCCGATATCAGATAAGTACATAAAAAGGGAAAATGAGATACGGTTTACTAGGTTTATTTAGGTCACTTAATTAGGCTGAACTGAGTTCAGAGGGATGTGTGCCTCTCTAAAGCAGACTGAATTTTAAATTTCATCAGTAATTCTTATATTTTCAATAAGAGCATTACTCATATCTTATCAAACAAGAAGCAACAAAACTAATAATCTGGCCTTAATATCAAGTATAAGGTGGTGATTGTCTAAATTCTAAAGGGGGAACAATTTTGTAACAGATAGACAAATTAATGAGGAAATTTAATCAATATACCTCTAAAAAATTCCTCTAGCATGTCGCTTTTTTTGGCTAGAATAGACCCTGCTTTTCTTGGCTGTTTCTCAAAAATCATCTGCAAAATTTGAGCTGCTAGGTCCCTCTTCTGTGAGCTAGTTCTCAGTAAAGTTAAAAATAGCTCACATTGTTGCATGTGAGATAGAGAACTTATCCCTGAAACATCTTTGCAAAGCCAAAGTCGTGCCTCAGATCGACTATGATCTACAACCAATGAGAGGATCATGGATTCTAGGTCATTCAAGAGAGATATTCTCTGTTTAACAGAATTATCCCCTCCATCCCAGTTCCAGTCAGGTTTCGAAAGAAATAAGTGAACCATTTTGCCACATGTATGCCAAATTTTCCTATAAAATTGATGAAAGAACCATATTTAAAACCTTGTATGAGCATGTTTGAAACAGGTAAAACGAATTCGAAACATCTAGAAACAGGGGCGTACCTACATAGAGCCGTGGGGGGGCAGCCGCCCACCTTGAAAATTTTTTTTTAGTAGTATATATATGTTAAAATCCTGATCGCCCCCCGTAAAATTTTACAATCGCCCCCATTAAACTTTTAAAATCTAAGTGTTAATTAATAAAACTAAGTTTAAAAATGCCCAACTAATAATCTAAATCCAATGTAAATTCAAGTTTAGTATTAATTATAATAAGACAATCCACCACAAAACTGGTTAAAAACCGATTAAACCGAATTCAATCAAATATACCAATTAAAAACCAAATAAACCGATATAAATAAACCTAGTTCAACCTTATATATTATAAAGATAAAAAAATTAAATATGAATTCCCTTTAATCGGTTAACCAAACAAAATGAATTCCACAAAAATTGAAACCGATAACCGAAATTCGTATACAGTTAAGAACCAACTTTAGAATTCGGATACAGTTAGGAACCAAACCTTAAACCAAATTCAGATGTCAGTTCATTTTTTCGGTGACGAATACGGTTCATTTTTCTAGTATTAACAGTTTTCAGCTTTTTTGAATACCCTCAACTAGTCAACTAAATATTCAAATTCACTAAGGGGTCTTTTTTTCAACTCGTCTGGGGCACCCCCAATTCTCAGGGCCTTATACATTATTTTGGATATATATAAAAAAAATAAAATCACGTAGCAAACAACTTTAGATGCATTTTATTTTCATTACGTTTTTATATATAAAATTTAGTTTGATTGTCTTTTTTTAACATGACCCGACCCGATCCGCCTCAACTCAACTTGAACACCAACAAACCTAAAAAATTTCCGCCCCCCATGAAAAAAAATTTCTGGGTCCGCCACTGTCTAGAAAGGGCCTGGAACCCACAAGCCTAACATTCTAAAAACCTATAAAATGGCCCCTTTATACGGTGTACCTTGCTTCCCTAACATTTTAAGTCACTGGCTCCTAGGCAACAGGCCCATCATTTGTGCTTTCAGTGCACCTAGCGCCTTCAACTACCTATACTGCAAGCTTGGCGGAGATTATATGTAATTTAGATTTTATTTGAACAAGTCACTGACGCTCCAACTAAAAATCACATCTAAGTGCTAATAACAATATATTTAACATAATTGGTTAAACATAGTGCAAAAGTGTAAAGGATCACAAATCTGAATAGGTTGATGATACAGAACAGTGGTTAAGAACCAGGGCTGGCTCAAGCATTTTCAGGACCCTAGTCGAAATTCAAATCCGGGGCCCTTCTCTCACACTAAATAGTTAACGTTAAAAGCCCTCCTCCTTTGATGATATAGATTCGTATTCTCTGTTTTTATTTGACATTGAATCAAACTAAATAACTAATAACAGTAACGTAATCTAACTAATTACCAAACCTGTTTGAACTAAAAATGAATCAAACTTGAAACTAATTCACATGTATTAAATCAAATGATTGAAATTAAATGAGAATAAGAGATGTAGCTAATAACCTGTACAAACTTCTAACCACAAATTAATCCAACTTCCAACATGTTCAAACTACAAATGAATCAAACTTGAAACTATTTAACCTATTCTAAATCAAAAAATGAATCAAAGTAAGTATGAAACAAAAAAAGTAAACCTGAGCCCAAACTATGAATCAAAAATATCAAACCAAAAAAGTAACCTGTTCAAACCAAAAAAATGAATGGAAGTATCAAACTAAAAAGACCAGAAAATCAAACTAATCAAACTAACAATTAATAGAAAAAAGACTAGAAAATTAATCAAAATATTAAAGTATTAAGAGCCAAATACTAGAGTTTAACAGGTGCACACCAAACGACATAAATCAAACCTGAACCCAAATGCCGACCGGTTTTCCGGCTGCTTGCTTCGCTGCGTAAACGAGAACTAGCGGACGAGTAATAAATTCGAGTGATTGAGTGTCTGAGAGAGTAATCGATGGCGACGAGCAGACGAGGGGGCACCGTCTGTGACAGAGGTATAGAAGAAGAAGATGGATCCTAGTCCTACGAGATGGAGGAAGAATCGAAGCGTGATGTCGCCTGATCCTCTGCTCGCTTTGTTGTCTTCTTCGTAACTAACCGGTTGAAAATATTTTGTGAGATGAAACCTAAAATTCCAATTTCCTATCTGCCAAACAAATAACAATGGAAGCCGAGGCCCGAGGGCGTGCGTTTTCTCCAGCCTCCAAGTAATTGACTTCAGCCCAATATGTAGTATAATCTAAGCCCAGTACCCATTTTTCTGTTACAACATGTAAATTGCAAGCCCAGATATATATACTTTGATTTTTAAAATGGGAGCCCTATAAAATTGGAGGCCCTGAGCAATAGCCTAAAATTTAGGCCCATTGGGCCGACCCTGTTAAGAACAGATAGCTATTACACAGTACATCAAACATTGATTCAAAAAAAACAAACTACAATACAAATATGAAAAAAATAGCAGAATCACATAGGAAATCGGCTTGTTGCTACAACATCGGAAGAAACTTAACATATTCATTAAATCCAGAATATACATAATAATACAAGCTATAGATACAATTAACACGCACAAACACGTAAACACAAATAGACATCAAGAGAGAGATGATATACTGGGAATCGGAGAACGTGTTTTCACCGGAGACGATGAACGGCGAACGAGTTTTCAATTTTGAGCCCTTGTTCCGATTTAGGACTTTCGTTATTATGAGATTTGAAGAAACAGTTATTTGTGTTGGGGTCGATGTCGATTACTATCCTTTTATTTGTTTAATTATATATTAATATGACACCGTTTATTTAACCTCCAAACTGCCTAATCTCCACCGTTGGATCAATCTAAGATTAAATCTCCACGTTCGCTTCATGCATTTTCTCTTTATTTAATTGCGTTTGTCCGCCACGCACTACGCTTTTCCACTTTCTAATTTTTGCAGCAAGGTTCTCTTCCTCATCAATCACATGTTGAAGTGAAGCCTCAAAGTATCTACCACAAAATAACTCCATCTTCAACATATGTCAGATTTTGCATCTCTAATCATACTTCCATATTCCTGAAGGTAAAACCCTAATATTTCTTTGAATTCTTTCGTTTGATTATTCGTACTTTTGAAGCTTCAATTTCATGTGCATCACCATAATTCATGTCTTCAAATCTGCCCTAGATTTTCTCCATTGAAGGTATATAAACCCTTTTTCATCCTCATCTTTTGATCAATTGGTTTATCTACTCAGATAGTTCCTACTTATGTCTTTTCATCCATTGATTTTTAACTTAGAAACAATTTTTGTTTCTTGATTTGGGATCTCCTGGAATTTTATTGATCAGTGCTTATGAGGCACCCTCGATTTGGTATTAAATCTTGCAGATTAAGATAGTGGATGAAATCAAAAGGATGTACGGTTTGTTGTCGAAATGTGTCGGATGAAGAAAATCGAAAGGATGTTTCATTCTCAAAGGTATGCTTAATCTTTACAAGTACCAAAACGAAAGAAAAAAAATGAAAAAATAAAAACAATTTTTTTTATTTTACCAATTACTTTAAATCCTTTCATTTTCATTGTTTAGGGGGTAAGGATAGCCATGCTGAAAATGCAAATAAACCAAATACCTCAACAATTTTGAAAACTGATGTTGGATAGTTTAAGTTGATTATCATGATAAAAACATTCCATAATTTGTCAAATTTTTTTCACAATTCAAATTTCAACATAGCTCCAACTTGGTAATTTTTTCCTTTTTTTTCTCTTAATAATTCAACACCTCATATGTCCCTTTCAACAAAAATTCTTCTGTTACGTTTTGACATCGGATAACAAAGATGCCTTAAAATAATGCACACTTTAACTTAAATTAAATGTCACTGAATTTATTACTTTTTTAAGCAGCGGTTCTTGTAACGTTTCATATAGTTTTAATTTTATGATCAGTGAAACGTGAGTGTTTTACTGGTTTACCCTGAATTGCTATACTTTTTGTTTGATAGAATTTGAAAACAAAGATCTTTGGTAGATTGGAGTCCAAGAAATTTATGATGTGCGATCTCTGTCGTATCTCTCTACTTGTAATCCTTGAGCAATTTACAAGTAATGTTTTTATATAATCTGGAAATTCAAAATTACTATCAAATAATTAACTACATTAAGGTTCATATTTAATATTGAAACAAAAAGAAAAGTAAATGTTTATTATGATTTTGATGGCTTTTAACTCAAGATGTTAATTTACTAATATTTCATAAATCTGATAAACTAATATTTCATAAATCTGATAAAGCAATCAGGGATAGTTGCCACGTATGAACCATGTTTTTGTAATAAATATAAAGAACTTATTATGCAATTTGATGGATATCAGATTATTTGCAAACTTAAGAAGAAGAAGAAGAAGAAGGATGCCCTTTAACTTGATGTGCAAGTTAAACTACGCTTTGAAATAAGTTAACAGTAAAATTGCATTATAATCATTTGTTAATATAGGAACTAATTTTGTTGATTTTTTGCATCAATTCATTCTCCCTGCAAAAGTTGTAAATTTATTTATCATACAATTTGAAAATTTAAAGACAAATGGTTTATGATCAAAGAAAGGGTTTGGCAACCAATACAACATTATTTAAACATTGATGAATATGTGATCTAGATAATTTTGGATGCAACAGTTTGAGATTATGATTTTTTGTTGGCCTTACTATTTTCTCTTATGTTTGCTTTATGTTTGGTATGTTAGGAGCAATTACAGGTTGAGTTGGTAATCAAATTGTTAAAAGCTATTGAAATCTACCATGTTAGTCTATTATTAAAAGAGGTGTTACACATAATCTGCTTAACATGATCATGGCTTATGCAGTATGAAATTTCCAAAAGTAGATAGTTCCCATTAAAAGTGATGTAACAATCATATGATTTTTGTTAGTGCTTTAGTGCACACTAGGTGACATGTTCAATCTATGTATAAGTTTATGTTGTTATGTCTATGTGACACCCCTCAACGGGCATCACCTGTTGATCTAGCGTTGCTGCTGAAATACGTTACGTGACATATTTGCAACACAACACTCATGCATCCCAAGGCCACAAATCCTAATTAACTAAAAAAAATACAACCATTTTAAACTTTTGTACAAGACATTCATACGTATTTTATAAATCTTATAGAGATTAAAATTTTCAGTCTTTTAAATCTAATTGTTAATATTTAAACTACTACTCCATCCAATTAACAGCATACACAAGCTTCCAGATTATGTTCAAGATGTCAAATCCAAAACACTACCACAGGATTACTTGTCCATAATACAACTTCTAGTATCATAAAAAAAAATAAACAAAAATATGCTTCCAACTTATCGATCCCATCCAATGACCTGCACTAGTTATCTGCATACGAGTTAAATCGGTTTCAGTAATTGATTTGCTGGTGAGTCATAGTAGAGAAACACAATCATAATAAGAAATTCACAAGAAAAGCAAGAAATAATAATTTAGAACTTATTTACTCATACTTATGGGACTAGTAAATCAACTCTACTGTAGGGACTCTAACCCTACAGTCTACAAGCTGGATGCGCAGCCTGAAGCCGCCGGGCCTCAATCTCGGACCGCGACACCGCTTCCCAGCTTAGGTTTCCCTACAATAATCGGTACCGACTAAATGCGCACTCATCCCGAGGTTATGTTATCCTTAATGATTTACCTGAGTATGCAGCATCGCACGATACCGGACGAACCACTTAGTAAAGTCGTACTTCCATACTCACATTCATAAAAAAAATATAATCAATCGACAATATATTACAAGAGACTATAAATGTTATAATTACAAAAATTCCAAGACCAAAACGTAACTTAAGGTTCATTAAACTAAAATAAAGATGTAATATCATGAGTTTATCTTAAAACATTAATAAAACAAAATAAAATACGACTCATATGCAGCCCCAAAGTATTTAAAAACAAAACAAGAAAACGGGGTACCACGACTCACCTTGCGTGTTTGGTAAATTATTTCCTTGCTCTCTTGCTTTCTTTAGTAACACGTCCTTCAACCTATTTCATCATTTTTAAGTCAATATCGTTAAAAAAAATTAAATATTTTAAGATGTTCTATCTTATACTATTTATTAGAACGGGTCGTTGACCTTTGTGTTAAAACAACCATGTGTTTCTCCTTCATTTTAGCTAATTTTTATTCTTGTTACGATTCACTTTTCTCTTAATTTACAGCCTATATTAAGCTAATTTCAGCCATGTTATTAAACTCTATTCAGCCCCAATATTATCTTTTTAACATGTCCAGGTAACAACTAATAGAAAACCGCTAATCCTTGCGACTGCCAGCTTGTTTAGAGCTGATTACAGCTGCAGTTCAGCCCAGGGACAGCCTTGTAACAGCCATGTTTTAGCTTTGTTACAACCTTGTTGACCCGTTCAAATTACAACTTCTTAACAACCATTAATTCTAGCAACTAGCAGCTCATTTAGGGCTGAATACAGCTGCAATTCAGCCTTGAGACATTGTTGTAACAGCCCTATTTTGGCTTTGTTACAACTATGTTCATCTGCCCAAGTTATAACTTATTAACAACCATTAATCCTTGCGACTAGCAGCACGTTTAGGGCAGATTACCACTACATTTCAGCTCTATAACAGCCCCGTGACAGCCCTATAACAGCCATGCTTTTGCCTTGTTACAAACTTGTTGTCCCGCCCAATTTGCAACTTAATTGAAGCCATTAAATCATTCAAATTAAACTGGTTTAGGGCTGATTACAGCTCTGTAATAGCCATATATCAGCCCTCTATCAGCTTGGTTACAACCTCGTTGACCCAGTCAAATTTCAATTTAATTTAAGCTATTAAATCTTCCAAATTAATCTGGTTTAGGGCTGATTCTAGCTCTGTAACAGCCCTATACTAGCACTGTAACAACCTTGTTATAACCTTATTGACCTGTCCAAATTGCAACTTAATTCAATCTATTAAATCATCCGGATTAAACTGATTTCAGGCTAGTTACAGCCCTCTATTAGCCCTGTAAATGCCTTGTTACATTCTTATTGACCCGCCCAAAGTTCAATTTAATTTATGCCATAATTATTCCAAATAAAACAAGTTTAGGGCTGATTACAACCATTATTTCAACCATATAACAGCTTATAGCAGGCCCTGTTTTTAACTTTAATGAACGTGACTAAACCAACTTCATGAAAATAACATGCATGAATGATCTAACCTTCTTAGGAGTTTGCAAATGCTGAAAGGTGTCTTCAACAGCCCTTAATATTCCTAAAATCTCTTGTGATGGAGATGATTTTGGAGCACTTTGGACGATTTAAGGACTGATTTGCAGTGTATTAGATGCATGAGCTGTGCACTTCAAACATAGAGAGAGAGCTGATACGATTTGGTGTGATCGTGAAGAACAAGAAGAAAAGGGCAGCCCCTTTTTATCTAATACTTGGACCAGGCCTTTTTGTGGGCTTTTCCACATAAAACCCATTTGATTAAATTTTATGGACCCATTAGTAAATGTCCATATTTCATTTAAATGAAAACTAGTCCAAATCACATCTTTTTAGCTTTCCTTTCGTAGTCCTCAATTCTGCTCGTTTATTCGGGTGTTATTATTTTATGAACTCATGGCGGTTTGTTTGGTGTTGTTACATACTCCCCTCCTTATTGAGGATTTCGTCCTCGAAATTAAGTTAATGTGAGAGTAGATGTGGATACTTGCGTCTAACCCAATCTTCCGTCTCCCAAGTATACTCAGGTCCTCGCTTCACGTCCCATTTTATTTCGACAATTGGTATCTTCCGACTTTTTAGCCTTTTGGTTTGTCTTTCCATAATTGCAATTGGTTGTTCGGTGAAACTCATTTTCTCATCTACTTGAATTTCATCTAATGGTGTCGCTAAAGTTGCATCCGCCAAACACTTACGCAAGTTTGACACATGAAACACATTATGCACCCCTTTTAGTTCTTCAGGCAACTCTAATCGATAAGCTACGGCTCCTATCCTAGCAATAATTTTAAATGGCCCAATGAATCTTGGCCCTAACTTGCCCCTTTTAGTGAAACGAACGATACCCTTCCACGGTGACACCTTTAGCATAACCATGTCTCTAACTTTAAACTCTAATGGTTTCCGTCTATTGTCTGCGTAGCTCTTTTGTCGGTCCTGAGCTGCCTTTAGTTTCTCCCGTATCTTTTTGATTCTTTCAGTTGTATCATTGACAATTTCTGGCCCTATTAATTGCCCCATTCCTACTTCTGACCAGCATAATGGTGTTCGACACTTCCTTCCATACAGAGCTTCAAATGGTGCGGAGTTGATGCTCGCATGGTAGCTGTTATTATAAGAAAATTCCATTAAACGCAAGTGATCATCCCAACTACCCCCCGAATTCGATAACACAAGCTCGCAACATATCTTCTAGTGTTTGTATGGTACGTTCGCTTTGTCCATCAGTCTGTAGGTGATAAGAAGTGCTTAAGTTTAATCGTGTTCCCATAGCTTCTTGAAAACTTGCCCAAAATCGAGAAGTAAACCTACTATCTCTATCAGATACTATTGATAAAGGCACACCGTGTCGTGTCACAATTTCATCTACATATAACTTAGCTAACCTCTCCATACTATATGTCTCTTTGATTTCCATGAAATGTGCTGATTTGGTTAACCGATCCACAATGACCCAGATTGTATCATGACCACGACTAGTTCTTGGCAACTTTGTAATGAAATCGGTAGTTATCATATCCCATTTCCACTCAGGAATTTTTAAAGGTTGTAACATTCCGGATGGTTTTTGATGTTCAGCTTTAACTTGAAGACAGATCAAACATTTCTCCACATGGGCAGCTATATCTCTTTTCATTCCAGGCCACCAGTAATTACCCTTCAAATTTTGGTACATTTTATCACAGTCTGGGTGCATCATGTATTTAGATTTGTGAGCCTCTTCCAAAATCACATTTCTCAAATTGTCTCCTGCTGGAACCCATATCCGATTCCCCATTCTGAGTAGTCCATCCTCATCAGGTTGTAGTAACTTTACTGTTCCTATCATTTCACTCTTTTCTGGTGTCTCTTTTTGTAATGTCATGAGTTGAGCTTCCTTTAGTCGACTCATCAAATCGACTTGAACATCCATCCACATTGCTTTCACTCTCAGTGGCTTCTCCCTCTCTTTGCGACTAAGGGCATCAGCTACCACGTTTGCCTTACCTGGGTGGTACTTAATTTCACAATCATAGTCCGCCAATACTTCCATCCATCTTCTTTGATGCATATTTAGTTCTTTTTGTTCGAAAAGATGTTTCAAACTTTTGTGATCAGAGTAAATCACAAATTTAGTTCCATAGAGATAGTGGCGCCAAATCTTTAAAGCAAAGACCACTACGCCCAACTCTAAATCATGAGTTGTGTAATTCCTCTCATGAACCTTTAATTGTCGGGAAGCATATGCAATCACCTTCCCTCTCTGCATCAATACGCAACCTAGTCCGTTGGATGATGCATCACAATAAATAATGAAATCTTCTTCTCCTTCTGGCAAGGAGAGTATCGGTGCACTACTTAACTTTTGTTTCAATATTCGGAAAGCTTCCTCCTGTTTTGTTCCCCAAGTAAATTTAGCATTCTTTTGGGTTAGAGAAGTTAATGGAGTGGCTATTTTGAAAAAATCCTGGATGAATCTTCTATAATAGCCTGCCAATCCCAGAAACTGACGGATCTCTGTTGGTGTTCTGGGTGCATTCCATTTCATAATTGCATCCACTTTAGCTGGATCCACGTGTATGCCTTGTGCGCTCACCACATGTCCCAAAAATTGCACCTCACGTAACCAGAACTCACATTTGCTAAACTTGGCATATAATCTTTCTTTTCTCAATAATTCCAGGATTGCTCTCAAATGTTGCCCATGCTCTTCCTTGGTTCGGGAGTAGATTAGGATGTCATCTATGAAGGCAATTACAAACTTATCAAGATAAGGTTTGCATACTCTATTCATCAAATCCATGAACACAGCTGGAGCATTTGTCAATCCGAAAGGCATTACTAAGAATTCATAATGCCCATACCGTGTTCTAAATGCTGTCTTGGGCACATCCTCCTCTCTAACCTTCACTTGATGATAACCTGATCTCAAATCAACCTTGGAAGAATAGTTGGCTCCTTGTAATTGATCAAATAAGTCTTTAATCCTTGGTAAAGGGTATTTTTTTTATTGTAACTTTATTTAAGCCCCGATAATCGATGCACATTCGCATTGTGCCATCCTTCTTTTTCACAAATAACACAGGAGCTCCCCATGGTGATGAACTTGGTTGAATGAATCCTTTCTCTTGTAATTCATGAATTTGCTTCATTAACTCCTTCATTTCTGCTGGCGCTAATCTGTATGGTGCTTTCGCAACAGGAGTAACTCCAGGTACCAGTTCTATTCGAAACTCCACCTGACGATCAGGTGGTACTCCTAACAAATCTTCAGGGAACACATCAGGAAATTCAGCAACTACAGGAATATCTTCAATCTTCAATTCTTTGTCTTCCATCATCATATATATTAGGAAGGACTCGTTTCCCATCTTGAGATACTTTTCCGCTTGCATCATTGTTATCATCTTGGCTGACTTGTTCGGTCTTTCTCCTTTAATGGTTATTTTCTGCCCATCAGATGTTTCTATTTCTAAAGTTTTATTATGACAGTCAATGCAGCACTTATTTACAGTTAACCAATCCATTCCTAATACTATATCAAATCCCCCTAGTTTCATAGGCAGTAGTTCCATGGGTATACTTTGATTAGCTAACATGATATTACAACCTTTTACTATTGTTTCAACCTTTATTTCCTGGCCATTAGCTATTTCAACTACATATGGTTTTGGTAAAGTTTGCATTTTCCTTCTGACACATGAGAGAAAACTAATAGACACAAAACTTCGATTAGCACCTGAATCAAAAAGAACTCTAGCATACGTATTGTCTATTAAAAACATACCAGTCACTACATCATCATCGTTTCTGGCCTCGTTTGCATCCATGTGATAAGCTTTTGTGTTGCTTTTTCTGTCACCACCTTTATTTTTAGGGCAAAACCTCTGAGTGTGCCCTTTTTCCCCACATTTATAGCATTTGGATTCAGTTTTTCTACAGGTGCTAGCAAGATGCCCTATTGTACCACAATTATGGCAAATCTTTTGGTGACATTCTCCTTTGTGTCCCTGTCCACAAATCATACACCTATTTTCTGGTCGATCAAGATAACATTGTCCAAAGTGGTGTTGGGGTTAATCTCACACACACTAACACACACACAAGAGAAAATGATAAACGACACGAGAGATTTAACGTGGTTCGGTCGGAGTGACCTACGTCCACGGGCTGCAACTAGGTATTTTATTATTAAGCTCAGTACAAAGATTACAATTACATGACAAGGGTATATATAGAGATACAAATTAGGTTAAACAAATAAACGGGCCGAACATAGGGCCGAACTAGGGCCGGCTGCCCTAATCCCCTAAAGGCCTTCGCAAACCTAACAATCTCCCACTCGGAGGCCTTGCGATAGAATCAAGCCCGCCATCCAAAGCACACAGCAACCCCGTCATCCAGTAACTTCAGTAATCTTCATAACATACAGGAACAGAAGTCTTCAGGTACAGTTCCCAAGAACAAACCAAACTTCAAACCGTGTATCTTCAATCAACAATCACCCTAGTTGCAGCGGCCCCTCTCATCAGTAACCTGAAGGGCCCGTTGAGGCCTCAGAAGGCCCCAACCCGGTCATAACAGACCATGTCTTCTCATCCTCAATCCCAACCGATTCCCATAGATTCGAACCATCGGATACAGGGATTCTCAGAGGAACACTCCCCACTAACAGCAACTTCCCAGGAGAGATTTCATTCGGCTTCCTGGTCTTCTGAACCCAACGTCGACTTCCTGACTGTGTCCGGACACTCTCTATGCTCCCACTGTCACGAAAATCCCGTCTATGCTCAGACCTCCGAATATGCTCAAACTGATTACCTGGAGTCCCCGAGTTCTTTGCTGTAAACTGAACTCTTTTAACTCTCGAATTAGCGAGCCCGATTTTGGCATTCGTCTTAACAGGGTTAGTCACTTCCCCAGACGGAACAGGCACCAAATACAATGACCCAGTCTTGAAACCTTTGGCAATCACAAGATTCTTCTTCACGATCTTCCACCTTCCACTACCAAACTTAACGTCCAAACCTTGTTCATCCAACTGCCCAACGGAGATCAACTTCGTTTCAAGCCTCGGAATAACTCTGACGTTACACAAAGTCCAAGTAGTACCCAAAGTGGTAACAAGATCCAAATCTCCCATGCCAGTCACATCAAGAACTTCGCCATTTCCAAGCCTAACCTTGCCAAAATCACCTTCTTTGACATTCCGCATGCCATCATTGCTATGGGTAGCATGAAATGATGCACCGGAATCCATGACCCAGGACTCCACACTGCTCTCACTACAAAGTATCAAAGCATCATCATCAGAATAACTTACTTCAGCAGTGTTCAATCCACCAGAATTCTTTGAACCTCCACCAGAATTCTTATTCGGACAAGTACCCCTATAATGTCCCTTTTCGTTGCATTCCCAACAACGCACACTAGGCCGAGCTTTAGACGAGCTCCTGCCTCGACCCTTGCTGCTCCCACTATCTCGGCTATTCTCCCTTCCCCTGCCAACATAAAACATCTCAGAAGAAGATCCCGCTTTAGCACCCCTTCGACGAACATCTTCGCCTAGCACCAAATCCCGGATTTTCTCAAATGTCAACCCGTCAGTTCCCACCGAGTTGGTAACAGCAGTCACCGTCCCGGACCAACTATCAGGCAGTGAAGATAGCAATAGTACAGCCTTAGTCTCATCATCGAATTTCATTCCCACAGATGATAATCTGGACAGAATGGAATTCAGATTATTAATGTGCTTGGTAACTGAACTTCCTTCTCTCATCCTCATCGTAAACAGCTCTCTCATCAGGAACACTTTGTTAGCTGCAGACGGCTTTTCATACATGTTTGACAACGCTACCATCATACCACGCGCAGTGGTCTCAGACATGATGTTAAACGCAACGTTTCTCGTCAACGACAATGTAATTATGCCCTTAGCTTTCTTATCCTTAGCATCCCAAAGAGCTTCAGCAGCTTTCTCCATTTTCTTCGGTTTCTCGTCTAGTACCATATCCAAGTCTTTTTGACAAAGCAATGCATCCATCTGCATTTTCCACCAACTAAAATCCGAACCGTCAAACTTTTCAATCGAGAACTTTCCGTCTTCAGCCATAACGACAAACAGAATCTGATCAAAGCAAACCGGTTCCAAAGTTGATAATACGTCAGTCAAACGAAACAGACTTTAACCCGGAACCCAAACAAAACCTTTCACCCGAAATCAAACCCCGATAACACCCAATCTAAACCCGATCGATCAAACCCGAACACCCCTGACCCGAACAACAGCGGAAGCGGTCGAATAACCCCGAACAGC
The DNA here is from genome assembly GCA_009363875.1 of Mikania micrantha. Lineage (NCBI taxonomy): Eukaryota > Viridiplantae > Streptophyta > Magnoliopsida > Asterales > Asteraceae > Mikania > Mikania micrantha. The sequence goes on from SZYD01001863.1 coordinate 234,477, forward strand.
AGCAAACGGCTGCAATCAGAACGTTTCAGGTCGGAATCGGACTTTTCTGGTCAAATCATGTTCGCCGGAACCCTAATCCGGCAGTGGCGGCGGCGCCGGAACCCTAATCCGGCGAGAACGGCGGCGGCGGCAGAGGATCACTGATCGGAGCTTTCTGGTTTCACTGGTACCTCAAAATCCTCAATCGGCGGCTACAGGGTTCGTCTGAACCCTAAACTGCTTCAATCAGAGACGGCGGCGGCAACCAATACCCAGAAACCCTACGGCGGCGGCGGAACCCTAGCGACGGCAGAATGCAAGCGGCGGCTGACCAGTTCAAAACCCTAATCGCGACCTTGATCCCAGTCGTGATTTGCGTTCAACAATCAAACCCTAGCATCCAAGTGGCGGCTGAACAGTTCCCGCGGCGGTGGCCGGAATCCAACGGCGGCGACGATTCCGGCGACGGCGGCAGTGGTGATTTCCGGCAGTAACAGTGGCGGTTAGTGGTGAAACTGAGAACCTAAGCTCTGATACCAGTTGTTGGGGTTAATCTCACACACGCTAACACACACACAAGAGAAAATGATAAACGACACGAGAGATTTAACGTGGTTCGGTCGGAGTGACCTACGTCCACGGGCTGCAACTAGGTATTTTATTATTAAGCTCAGTACAAAGATTACAATTACATGACAAGGGTATATATAGAGATACAAATTAGGTTAAACAAATAAACGGGCCGAACATAGGGCCGAACTAGGGCCGGCTGCCCTAATCCCCTAAAGGCCTTCGCAAACCTAACAAGTGGTACTTCTCACATTTGTTGCACTTTGTTGCGGTCCTATTACCGTCATTTCCTCGGTTTCCGGGTCTTTGATTTCCCAAATTTGAACTTTGATTATGTCTCTGTACATTGTTGGTGTTAGTGGTTCGACTAGCACGTGCTCTTACCAAATCTTCCGTGAGAGCGTATGTTAGATCTATAGCAGCATCTAGGGTCACTGGCTTTGATGCCCTCACATCAGATCTTAATTCTGAAGTAATCCCATATATATACTTCGCAATCTGTCTGTCTTCTGGTCCTGCTACTTCAGGTACTAAACTCACCAATTCATTAAAACGTGTGGTGTACTTCAAACTGTCAACTCCAATCATCTCTAAACGCAAATACTCATTTGCTAGTTTCTCCATCTCACTTGTGGAAACAAATTTGTTCATGAATAATTCTCTGAAAGCCTTCCATTTCATTCCATTGGTTTTCTCCCGTCCTCTAGCTGCACATAAGTTCTTCCACCAAGTGTGAGCAATACCTTTGAAAAGTTTTGTAGCATAGCTAACCCATTTGCTCTTTGGACTTTCGCTTACTTCCAAAGTTGTTTCCATCTCGTCAACCCATTCCAGTGCTGCTGTTGCTCCTTTATCTCCCCGAAATACATCAGGTTTGCAATTCATAAAACTTTTATAATTTCCCGTGGCAACTTTAAGCTTCTTCTTCTTTGGTTTATCCTTATCTTCATTCTCACCAGATCCTTCCTCATTCATTACTCTTTTCTTGGTCGTCTCAACCTTACTTGATTTACTATGTGCCGTGTCAGACTTGCTTTTGCTTCCATGGCTCTTGCTTCCTGAAGAGGTAGCATGCTTCACATGATGAACGATAGTGGGTAATGCGTTAAGAATTCCTTCTTCAATTAGTTTTCGCATCCAGTGTTGTAAAAATCGCTAATCGGTAGTCGGGCGGCGAGGTAGGGACTAGCGATTAATCGGGATTAATCGGGATTGGAAGTTTATATATAATTTTACAAAATTATATATATACACATAAAAATTTATATATAATTTTCACTATGCTTATTAATTTTTCAATGCTTCAAAATATTTCATAACATCACAATTTATAATTTTATATATATATATATATACACACACTTACATAAAGAAAGTGTATTTAATTTTTAAAGTTTGAGGGTATAAATGGTAATAATGCAACAAAAAGGGGGGAAAAGGGTAACTCAACCTATACGATTTATATATATAAAAGATATACACATCTGCGATCAATCGGGAGGTGAAGTAGGGCACCGGCGACATCAAACGACTGAGCAATCGGTAGGAGATGGAGGATCGGGGACTACAAACGACTGGAGGGCTACAATCGGTAGGAGATGGAGAATCATGGACGAGCAAGAATCGGCACGTGATGGAAGAAAGATGATCGGCGACGACAGACGACCGGAGGAGCCACAATCGGTAATTCTAAGCTTCAATTTGTGTAAAATACTCATGGTAATCACCTGTTCTTGGTCTCTGGATCACCGTAGATCTCTAAATCGCTGGAATTTGGCCGATTAGGACCTCTAGTCACCGGAATCGGTTGAATCGGCGTCGGCCGATTAGTCCGCTTTTGACCGATTTTGACCGATTTGGACCGACTAGCGATTTTTGGTCCGACTAGGTCAAAATTAATCAGTACACTGCCGACTAGCGATTAATCACCGATTAATCGGTGACTAATCGCGATTTTTACAACACTGTTCGCATCTCTTCCCGTGCCTCTTCTTTCCTTATTTCCTCTGAGGTAGGCGGTGGTTGATTGTGTTTATGTGGCGGCTTTATAACAATCTTGGTCCCTGTTGCTTTCTTTTTCCCCCTTGTGTTAGTAGAAGGTCCATCATGAGGCACCGATGGTGCACTACTTTCCTCGGCCATTCTCTACGAAAATTTAAAATCGTTAATTATTATTATTCATTGCTTGCGAATATATAAATATTTCTATCTAGATTTATCATTCATCACATATCAATAAAACAATATATAATGAATATATAATTCATTATTTGCTGTAAATTCCACATGCATAAACCATTCATTGTTGCCATCACAATCTCAAATACATTGTTTCTAAAATCAAAAAGTACAACTTTGTTCACACATTTTTTTTAATAGTTGAAACACAAAGTCTAAAACATAATGAAATGCAATAAAACTAAAACCCCTAACTCATCTCTTGATCCTTATCTTAATTCCCCGATCCATGTCACTAAACGCCTTTCTTCTTTTCCAGCTCCTCATACAGCTTCTTGTAATGGTTTCTCTCCCTTTCCATCGAATCAGCCCTTTCTTGCAAGGCTGCCCATTTCCCTGGGTCTTCGTATGATCCAGAGGAGGGTCGTACATACGGTCCTGGCTTGAAGATCCCACATATGAACTTCTAGGTGCATCATAGATAGGAGGATATGGAAAGTAAGATGGGTATTGCGGTGGAGAAAATTGCGAATAATGAGGCGGGGTGCATATGGTGGATACATCGGGTAAGTAGGAGGTGGTAGGTGTGGATAGAAAGTGGGCGAACTCATCATAGGTGGTGGTGCATAGGACTCGTATAGACTACGTCGCGTCACCTCTTTCATCATTTCTTTTTCTGAAGGAAAGCTTCTAGTTGCCTGTATGTGTTCTTCATAGTGATTAGGTGCCCCTGTCACCAATGGTTTCAACGTACTACTCCTGCTTCGACGACCATTATCATCCTTTCGTGACTCATCCACCATTGGTTCTATTGTCATAGGAATCGGTTCATCCCTTTCAGATTCCATTACTCTTTCTCCTCCTTGTTCTTCCTCGTCTCCACCTTCAGACTCTTGATCTCCGTCGTCAGACACAGCCATGTCAGATGGCTCCTCTTCTGGCTCCTCTTCAGTATCCTCATCGCCATCCCTAGAAGAGTATTGAGACATGTTCTGGGGCATCTGAAATATGAAGGGATTACTCGGCCTGATAGACTTTCTCGGAGTAATGAGAGTACGCCCGTCTTTACTCCATCTACACTTCCATTTCTTGGTAGGTGGAATCGGAAGCTTAAGTGATGGTATATGGATCGGATTAGAGCGCTCCTCGCTCCCGGAGTCGTCCGATATAGTGACATGCACTGGGGTTTGCTGCGGAGAGGGAGTTTTACTCCTCCCGAAGAAACTGAACTTTCTTCCCTTACCTTTCCCGTCCATTTCCTGTAACATGTTAAAATATCAGTAATAATTCAAGATATATAATATATTCAATTTTATTTTATCTTATTTATTATTATTATTATTATTATTATTATTATTATTATTATTATTATTATTATTATTATTATTATTATTTTTATCAATCTTATTTCATGCATATTCATATTCAGTTTAATAATTGATGTATGTTTATGTTTAAATTATTCAAAATTTTCTTGCCAACTTGTCATGCTTAAACAACTAATCTCTAATCATCTTATTTAACTAATTTCTTAATTAGTCATGTGTCCCTTGGTTAAAGCAAGAGAGTCTCAGGTAGTCTATTAGTTTGCAAAAATCATGGGCTCTGATACCAACCTGTGACACCCCTCAACGGGCATCACCTGTTCATCTAGCGTTGCTGCTGAAATACGTTACGTGACATATTTGCAACACAACACTCATGCATCCCAAGGCCACAAATCCTAATTAACTAAAAAAAATACAACCATTTTAAACTTTTGTACAAGACATTCATACGTATTTTATAAATCTTATAGAGATTAAAATTTTCAGTCTTTTAAATCTAATTGTTAATATTTAAACTACTACTCCATCCAATTAACAGCATACACAAGCTTCCAGATTATGTTCAAGATGTCAAATCCAAAACACTACCACAGGATTACTTGTCCATAATACAACTTCTAGTATCATAAAAAAAAATAAACAAAAATATGCTTCCAACTTATCAATCCCATCCAATGACCTGCACTAGTTATCTGCATACGAGTTAAATCGGTTTCAGTAATTGATTTGCTGGTGAGTCATAGTAGAGAAACACAATCATAATAAGAAATTCACAAGAAAAGCAAGAAATAATAATTTAGAACTTATTTACTCATACTTATGGGACTAGTAAATCAACTCTACTGTAGGGACTCTAACCCTACAGTCTACAAGCTGGATGCGCAGCCTGAAGCCGCCGGGCCTCAATCTCGGACCGCGACACCGCTTCCCAGCTTAGGTTTCCCTACAATAATCGGTACCGACTAAATGCGCACTCATCCCGAGGTTATGTTATCCTTAATGATTTACCTGAGTATGCAGCATCGCACGATACCGGACGAACCACTTAGTAAAGTCGTACTTCCATACTCACATTCATAAAAAAAATATAATCAATCGACAATATATTACAAGAGACTATAAATGTTATAATTACAAAAATTCCAAGACCAAAACGTAACTTAAGGTTCATTAAACTAAAATAAAGATGTAATATCATGAGCTTATCTTAAAACATTAATAAAACAAAATAAAATACGACTCGTATGCAGCCCCAAAGTATTTAAAAACAAAACAAGAAAACGGGGTACCACGACTCACCTTGCGTGTTTGGTAAATTATTTCCTTGCTCTCTTGGTTTCTTTAGTAACAGGTCCTTCAACCTATTTCATCATTTTTAAGTCAATATCGTTAAAAAAAATAAATATTTTAAGATGTTCTATCTTATACTATTTATTAGAACGGGTCGTTGACCTTTGTGTCAAAACAACCATGTGTTTCTCCTTCATTTTAGCTAATTTTTATTCTTGTTACGATTCACTTTTCTCTTAATTTACAGCCTATATTAAGCTAATTTCAGCCATGTTATTAAACTCTATTCAGCCCCAATATTATCTTTTTAACATGTCCAGGTAACAACTAATAGAAAACCGCTAATCCTTGCGACTGCCAGCTTGTTTAGAGCTGATTACAGCTGCAGTTCAGCCCAGGGACAGCCTTGTAACAGCCATGTTTTAGCTTTGTTACAACCTTGTTGACCCGTTCAAATTACAACTTCTTAACAACCATTAATTCTAGCAACTAGCAGCTCATTTAGGGCTGAATACAGCTGCAATTCAGCCTTGAGACATTGTTGTAACAGCCCTATTTTGGCTTTGTTACAACTATGTTCATCTGCCCAAGTTATAACTTATTAACAACCATGAATCCTTGCGACTAGCAGCACGTTTAGGGCAGATTACCACTACATTTCAGCTCTATAACAGCCCCGTGACAGCCCTATAACAGCCATGCTTTTGCCTTGTTACAAACTTGTTGTCCCGCCCAATTTGCAACTTAATTGAAGCCATTAAATCATTCAAATTAAACTGGTTTAGGGCTGATTACAGCTCTGTAATAGCCATATATCAGCCCTCTATCAGCTTGGTTACAACCTCGTTGACCCAGTCAAATTTCAATTTAATTTAAGCTATTAAATCTTCCAAATTAATCTGGTTTAGGGCTGATTCTAGCTCTGTAACAGCCCTATACTAGCACTGTAACAACCTTGTTATAACCTTATTGACCTGTCCAAATTGCAACTTAATTCAATCTATTAAATCATCCGGATTAAACTGATTTCAGGCTAGTTACAGCCCTGTATTAGCCCTGTAAATGCCTTGTTACATTCTTATTGACCCGCCCAAAGTTCAATTTAATTTATGCCATAATTATTCCAAATAAAACAAGTTTAGGGCTGATTACAACCATTATTTCAACCATATAACAGCTTATAGCAGGCCCTGTTTTTAACTTTAATGAACGTGACTAAACCAACTTCATGAAAATAACATGCATGAATGATCTAACCTTCTTAGGAGTTTGCAAATGCTGAAAGGTGTCTTCAACAGCCCTTAATATTCCTAAAATCTCTTGTGATGGAGATGATTTTGGAGCACTTTGGACGATTTAAGGACTGATTTGCAGTGTATTAGATGCATGAGCTGTGCACTTCAAACATAGAGAGAGAGCTCATACGGTTTGGTGTGATCGTGAAGAACAAGAAGAAAAGGGCAGCCCCTTTTTATCTAATACTTGGACCAGGCCTTTTTGTGGGCTTTTCCACATAAAACCCATTTGATTAAATTTATGGACCCATTAGTAAATGTCCATATTTCATTTAAATGAAAACTAGTCCAAATCACATCTTTTTAGCTTTCCTTTTGGTAGTCCTCAATTCTGCTCGTTTATTCGGGTGTTATTATTTTATGAACTCATGGCGGTTTGTTTGGTGTTGTTACAGTCTAAATTGTTTAACAACTACTTGTCATTTTTTTTGCTTTCGTTTATGTACTTCCGAATTTAATAATTAATTATTCCGAATGTAACAATGTTGATGTCATCAAATGTCCAATACAAGAGAGACCAACAAAAAACAAACATAAGATTTTTGAGAATGGTTTAGATTCCAAAGTGTTTTATGTGTGATTAACATCAATAGTTAACAAACCATTACACGTATCGTATCAGTTAGCTACTTTTGTGTTGTTTTGTATAAATAAATTTGTACTTTGTTGTTAAAGAAAACATTTTTTTAAATGGGATTTAGCATAGTGATTTCATTATGATATCAAGATACCCGACCACCGGACGAGTATACCCCTAGTTATCACTGTGCTTATTCTCTTCGTTTATTTTTATTATACAAACATTTTTCATGTAATTACACCGATAAAAAATTACGTGAACTTGTGGGCTATGAGTTAGCGATATGATATGATTAAAAATAAATAAAAAGCAGTTGTGACATATCGATTGTAAAAATTAAAATTTAAATAAAAAGACATTGTTATGTCTAATATGTTATAATATAAGATTTTTAAAAAGAAAGTGAGCAAAAAAAATTATATTTATATATATAAGAAAAGTTAAACGAAAAAGAACATTACGATACGACAAGTTTACGAACTTATTACATGTATTGCATCAATAGTATTAAATTATTAACGTGATTTAAAAAAAAAAAAAAAAAACATGTAAAATAACAAATACCCTCCTTTGTAAAAACTATATTTGTTACGGATCAATTTTTCACATGACAGAGTAGTTCCGATTTTTATACATATCATTTTGTTTATACAACTAATATGAACTTTGTGTTTTTACAAAATGTGCAACAGTAAAAGTATTTGGACTGACTCAGAAAAGCCATGACTCAAGTTTTAACAAATGTAACTCCAAAACATCAAAAAAAACAAGTTCCAACATAACATTAGGAATTAAAACATTCCTCAAGGATCTAAGCAAAATTACAAACAAACTCAAGTCCTTTAATGACCTAAACATCATCAAAAAAACAAAAAACAAAACATATATCATCTCTCACTCGTCATCCTCGTCTGAATCATCATCATTAGCTCCAGCCGCAGAATTCAAAGCATTTAACCTCTCGATAAGCTTTTGCTTCCTCTCATCATAAGTCAGCTTCTTCAAGTTGTACCTAAAACAGTGAACAAAACAAAAATCCATAAAAGTTGCAAAAATTGATGTTTTCTATAAATGAAAACAAAAAAGTGGCATAAGTCGGCTGACTTTGGCCTGCTTTGACCCATTAACCAACCCAGCAATCTTTCATCATTTAGGCATACCTCTTGTGCTCTTTAGGTGCTTGTTTTTCAGACTTCTTGGGGGTCGGGTCAGCACGGATGGCAGCATGGACCTTTTTGTAAAGTTCTTCAAGGTTGTCTGGTTCAACTCCAGCCTTGATGTACTCAGAGAAATGAGTCTGATATTTTTCCGGTTCGTCTTCCATTAAAGCCTGAAACAAACAGGACATTAAGACGCAGTTTTTTTTTTCAATAATTCAAATCCAAACAAAATAAAAAATGGTAAACTAAATTAAACTCACGTTCATGTAGCTACAAACATGCCCACCATAAATGTACTTCCGGTGAACATCAACATCAAGACTCTTATCATCTTTGTTAAAACCTGCAAACCTTTTTTCACTGTGTGGAATATCAAGTCCACCATCCAAAGCTCCCTAACATTATTTGCCAAAAAATCACATTATTTCATATAATACCATATAAATTGTTTAACACATATAACTTGAGTATTATTTAAATTTAAATATCATACTTTGGCATCATAATGAATGTTAAAATCATTTGATAATATAATCGTAATGTGAATACCTTAAGGGCACCAAAAACACGGTTTCCAGTGGTTGTTCGAACAAGACCAACATCAAGTAGAGCACGGAACGGTCTTCTGCTTTCTGCAGGTTCAACAGAAAAATCTTCTCCAGTTGCCTGTAACCACAATCATTTGATAAAAGGTATTGCAAAAAAAGAGAATTGAAATAAAATATCAAAAATATAGGGTGAAATATTACCTCAACATTGCCTTGATACTCATCATCCATTTCAAGTTTTTTCAAAACACGGCGAGCCAATAAAAGCCCAGTGCAATAAGCTATTCTTTCAAAAATAATGTATAACTGTTAGCTTCTAAACACACAACGAATAAAGTGAAATTAAAAAAGGACTATAAAGGAAGAAAAAAAAACAACCTGCAGCATAGTTTGTAAGCCCAACTTTAAGACCATACTGGGGGAGCTCATGAGAATACGCTGATGCAAGAACAATATCACCCGCAATGGTCGCAGATATGATTTGTGCAGTTATATCTTTGTTGGTCTAAAAAACATTATAAAGGTCAAAATAAACGTGAACTTGTTAAAACCACAAAACTAAAGCAACATTGAATTCTAAGTCAAATACAGAAGAAAAAAAAATGAAACTTGGCACATACAAATCGCACAACATATCGATACTTTGGTGTGTTGTACTTATTTTTGTCCTGGTTTATCAATCTGATCCTAGCTCGATAATCAGTCTTACCCTCTGGAACAATAGAGCAAATCAAAATTAAAAGATTATTAGCAGAGATAATGTAAAGCATATGCAAATTGGCAATTAATGACAACCAAAAACTAATAAGTTTATATTAACTGGTTCTTACCTCTCCTTCGCTTAAACTTGACTTGAAACCTCTTGAAGTAAGATCTTGACTTCTGGGCTTTGACAAAAGGCTATAAGCAAAAAAAAAGGTAGATATCAAAAAACTACACAAAATATATTGGTTTACTAATATGTCTTGAAAACTTTTAATCATCAAAACATCAATTATGGATAAAAGAATAATTGTGCATTCAATTCATGTTTACATCACAAATATTATAACACAATTAATTCAAATTATGATTGCATTACCTCTCTAGGATCTAGGAAGCTATGAAACATTGCAAAAAATTTACATAAAAAAGAAGTTCTTATATATGCAAGTTTTAATCGCAAATGTATGCAGAAAAATGCACAAATTTTCAAACTTGAAAGACCTGATTTAGCTACCAGATCACTATTGATTCATATACAGATCTAACGATTCAATTCTACCTTAATTGAGCAGCCACATAATTCAAGAAACATAAGGTGTTCAAACATTGCTTTGATCATATACGCACATAAAACTTTAATCCATCAAATGCACACAAAAAACCGTAAAATCCAGTATATTTATGACTTGCCTTTCAATTTACCATTTCCGATAGTTCCTAACTAAAAATCATCGAGCTGAAAAAAAACAACGAAGGAATCTATCTATACATGCAAATAAGATTAAAAACGCAAACAACAGAATAGATTATATACAACAAAACATCAACGTGAGCAGATAAACACAAAGCCAAACGATTAATTACTAACACATCTTCATAAATTCCATTTTTAAAAACATCGATTCATAAACAGAGAAGACGGATACCATGATGAGCTGCGGTGGATACAGAGACAGTGATAGTAGAAGAATGCGTTAAAAACCCTAGGGTATAAAAGCGTGATAATGGGCTTTGTATTGGGTTTTGCCGTTTTGGTAATGTTGAGATGGCCCGTATGTGCTTTTCAAATTTTTTGTATAATGTTATAAAAATATTTGTTGTTTACCAACGAGCTGATACGCTAATGTTACCTTTTTTACTTTTTGAATTAAAGGTATTGGGTTTGAGTCTTACCTGTAACAAAAAAAAACTCTAGGTTGAGCTAGGGGTTTTCCTAGTATAGGTTTTCTCCTAAATTGTGGTGTCAATGTGCTCATTTAAACAGTGTTACTTGACATTAATTGTTCAAAAAAATATAAATATTTGTTTATTAGAAAGTATGTGTTAGATATGTGTGTATTATAAATGTTTAATTGAGAAAAAACAGATTAAAAGTTTTAGAATCACAAATAGTGGGTGAGATTTAAGGATTGGTTTTATATTCACGTGAAAAATGTCTCATGAACGATATAGCGGGAAAACTTTTGTGAGATGAACTATGATATAATGATATATATCACAAGTTTAGACTTTAGTAGAAACATGCTTAGGTCATTTTGGGATTAAATATGTAAACTTGTTAATATGAATAGGTAAGGTTTTTGACAACCCTAATAAGGTTACAGTATGCATCTAAACGAATCAAGCCGAATTATGATTGAATTTATGGTTGTTCATGAATCATGATTCGAATTGAACCGAGCGTAAATTTGCCCGTGCTTGGTTTGTTTACAAATTGAATTGAACCAAACCTTGTGCATTTTAATTGAACCAAGATAGAAGCTTATATCCGATCCGAGCATTTTTCGAGTGAGTGGCAAGCAAATTTTGAGCGCCGCGTAACAAGAAGGAAAGTGATAATAGAGGTGTTAGCTTTTTTTAGAATCTCCGTTCAATTGTTGACAAACACTGGTAGTGTATTTAACTTTTTTACAAAACGACTTAAACGTTTTTAATGATGATTTGACATGATATATTCTTCTCATATACTTGTATCAATGTTAATCACGTAAATACATAAAAAAAATAGTTTCAATATTCATTCATAGTAAATAAAATGATAAAACTAAAATAAAAATATTTTTTATCTTGCTTTAATTATATATATTTTTTTGTAATTTATTTTGTTAGCCAACATTAACATTAATAGGCATTACCTACTATATTAAATATAAATATACTTATGTATATATATGTATAATATATTAAAAAAATGAAATCGAGCTAACTATTGCTCATGCTCGATTAGTTAATGTGAACCGCTCAGAAATTGAACAAACATGTTTCTGAAAGTTTTATAGCAAATATCAAACAAGTTTTGAGTGTCAGAGCTATTTTGACAACCTTATTTGAGTTCATATCATTTTCACATGCTTTTAATTACAACATGCACCTTCATGAGATGAACAAAACTGAAAAGTCACCGAGGGCTTTCTGTCCATTTGTATAATATAAATTGCAAGCCTCAAATCTTAAAACACATCAAGAAATGCTTTGATAAGTTGATTATCTACTTACATTGAAACTAATTACAACATTCACTTGAAATTTCGATAAAAAAAACTATAAAACTGAAAATACAACAATCATTGCTAGTTGGCAGATGGGTCATCTTGCTTCTCATACCGTCCCAATACAGAGGATGGTGCCCCCGATGTTCCATTTCAATTCATCCCGACATCCTTTCTAGTTCTTTACAAAATTTACCGAAATTGGGTTGTCTTTTTTGATTGTCTTCCAACACCAATGACATTTTGTAGACATGAAGCTTCTTTCTCTCAACCTTGTTGGGAAAGACTGTTAAAGACAATTGACAAGGTAACAATAACACTAATCAATAATAGAGGAAAACATGAATGTCACAAATGTGTTAAAATTTTTATACCAACCTCTTAAAATCTTGACACCAGCGTGATGAAAAATTAATTTACGATTATAAAATTATAAAAAATATAAACTTAATAGAATTAAGCCTATCACTTTATTAATTCTTATAAGTAATAAACCAAAGCCATTTACTTCAAAATACATAATATCAATCTTACAATTTTAAACCCACGTTTAGATTTTAGCAAAGTAATTAATTTAATAAACAAAACATATTTCCTATAATCCTATTAGCAAAGACTCAAAAATTAAATAAAAATAAAAAAATGCAAAATTGTAACTTGTTCAACTTTCACGTACTTTATTTTTCATCCTTAAAAATCATAGGTTGGTCGTGATTCTACCATAGATTAAAAATTATGATATATATTAAAAGACATGAAAAAAACAGTAAATTGTTTGTCTTATAAATTTAGCCACAAACTTTGAGATGTTTTATGTTTTGATCATGAAATGATAAGAACCACATAAACATTACAATCTCACTTTATCTTATAAGTTTTGCCACAAACTTTGGAAGGTTTTATGTTTTGTCTATGAAATGATTATAACCAAATAAGTACGTTACACTCTCTCTTTAAATAAGCCACCGAACTTTTGAAGATTTTATGTTTTGTGTTTTAAGCATGTCAATTTCACTTGAATTAACACGCCGTAACACGCGTGATAATTCAACTACTTAAATTTATTTTTAAACCTATGATCCGATGTTTGCAACAATGCAAGTTGCAAGCTAAACTATATACACATGGGACTATTTTATTGGTTAATTTAATTTACCTTTCTCTCTTTTTTTTCTTCAAACTATTTTTGATATATTATATACTAGATTATTACCTCGTGTGTTACACGGATTAAATTTAAATATTATACAATTAATAATGAAAATAAGATAATTATTAACGATATTTTGATATAAATGATTAAAAAAAATTAAATTATATTTCAACATAACAAGATTCATTATTTTTTCCTTTCCCAAGTTGACTACTTCCCAACATTATGTTTTTATTATGTTTCTTGATTAATCTTTGCTATTTTATTTATTCTTATACCTTTAAACATCCTTTGATAAATACTATTTTTTCATTAATGACAGTCCATTGATAAATAACAATGGTTTACCAAGTAATCGGAATGACACCACCACTACCAATAACAACATCATCAACGGCGGTCGCTCTGTTGTGTCAAAGAATCCCATGGTAGGTTATTGTGAGCATGCTTAAAAGCACAAGACTCTCAAATGGCTGGTTAAAGGTAAAGACAACTCGACTAAAAGAGGCAACCAAGTCGTCAAAACTAACACGTCACGTTTTTTATTTACCGATTGTAACTCATTTAGTTTGTTATTTTAGAAACACGAGCTTAGCCGACCTGTTTCTCTTGACAGACATCAACATGTTGTTTTGCCGGCTATGCCGAGTTACACCAAGGAATAATTGGTGTCGCAGTTAAAAAGTGATTTCGTAAAATCAAGAGTTTAACTTTTTATTCTCGTAATTTTTTTCCAAAAAAAAGGAACAGCGTTACGTTTAAGATGTAGCACACCTTTAACATTTTTAAAGTTTTATTTTGAATAAATAAATAATGGAGGAATCTATGTTGTGATGAATCATTTGTTAGAAAACGACATCTCATGACACAAAAACCGTCAACGCGCAAAGAAACCAAAATACCATGAATTTTTCGACACAAAAATAAAACTCGAATTTTAGAAAACTATTGGAGATCGGAAGAACGAGGAAGTGAAAATAACAAGTAGACGAAAACGATTCTAACACTAACCCTAACGATCTTCTGTATTCGATTTATCGTCAATCACCGTTGCTTTGTTTTTCTGTTGCGAGATTCGGTGGATCAAATGGATGAATTCGGTATGCTCGCGAAGGATTTTGGATTCCGACCTCAAGGAAAATCCGCTCCGATGAAACCGAGCGGCGGTGATCGCCGGAGCCGGCCTGCATCATCGTCGACAACATTCACGGCTGACGGAAATGATATGTTTCACGACGTATTTGGAGGTCCTCCGAAATACACCAACAGCAACTCGAAATCAACATCATCGATTTCTGATTTCGATTACGGTTCAATTTTCAAGGACTCGATATCGGCGAGTAATAACGAAACAAAAACTAAATTTAAGTCGTCGAATTTGCCGGTTTTTGATAAGCCGCTTTATGACGACGATATGCTCGATGTATTGCCGGGGACTAACAGTAAATCGGAACCTTCTTCTGCATCGGCGGGGTACGAAGATAACATTTTCACATCTGTGGCTAGTTCTCCGCGTAAACAGAGTCAACGGAGTGATCAGTTTGATGACCTTCTTGGGAATTTAGGACGAAGAGAGAAGGCTGAACCGACCAGTTATCATACTGATAGGAGTTCGAAAGGTTTGGATGATCTGATTTCCGGCTTCGGGAGCAGCAGTCCTGCATCCAGTAGCAGGTACTTTGCATTGTTTTAACAGCGGTTTAGTTGTCAATTGAAGAGGTTTATGCGTATCAATCAATTTGTTTGCCTTGATCATGAGATGCACAATCACTAGCATAGTAACATTGTCCTTAGCTAGTTAGCTTTGAATTGCATAGTTATCAAGGGTTGTCCTGTCATTGAATTATGTGTAGGTTTTTACATGGATATATATTGCGATAACCGAATAACTACCCTTGTTATTTTGGGACTCATATTAAAGTAAATATAAAGATGTATGTTTTTTCTTTCTTTTTTAATTAACTAATGTAATTAATGTGGCACCACTTACATTAATTAAAAAAGAAAAAAAAACCTACACCTTTAGATTTATAATTAAAAAAGAAGAAAAAACCTACACCTTTAGATTTATTTTAACGTGGGCCCCAAAGTAATAAGACGTAGTTATTCGGTTATTGCAATAAGTAAGGATTAACAATTGAATAATTCCCTATATATATATATCCATGTAAAAGTCAAATTTGGAGTTGCGTACCAGAAACCGATATCTTAGGATTATATATATTCAGTTTGGACAAGCAGGTTCATGTGTTAACTGTTAATTCAATTATGTTGTATTCTTTTTATGTGTTGCTTTATGTAGCCCAAATGCATGCTTAACGTGTTATCCACCAGCATTAGATAGCTACAAACATTGCAAGTAACTATGGTTAGAGAAAGGCATAGTCAGTGAAAGAGGCAACACAAACATGTCAATATACTACCACACTTTCCCATGTTCATTCTTGAACATAGTTTTCATTATTTGAATGATTATGTTCTCACAGTTATATCCATCGCACAATTTTAGTCCAATTTTAACCAAATTTACCACTTATGTTCAATTTGTGACAAGAAGTTGGCGGGGCTCAATCTGACATAGAAACTGTCAAACATCTCAACCATTATTGATGATATATGTTGGGTAATTAATTTAAACTAAAGTGATAAATTTTGTTATTGTACGTAACTGACAAAAAGTATGGAAACATGTTGTCAGGTTTTGTTTCTGTTAATGGCTATTTGTTATGCTTTCCTTGATAGATGGAGTTCAGACCCAAGTTCTACGTCAACTAGCAACATAAAGGAAAAATCTAATGTAGCGGATGACCCATTTGCTGTTCTAGGATCTATGCCAACCCCTGATGCTTCATCCCAGGGTCTTTTCACAGATCCACTAGAACAGCTCAGCAGAATTGGTAAATCCAAGAGCACAAAATCTGGAGTAACACCGCCAAGTGGAAATGTCTTTGGTGACATGAACTCCCTTAACAGCTTTAGCAAATCCCCACCTGCATTTTCAAAGGAAACACGCAACAGGAAGAAGGGCCCAAGTCAGACTCATTCAGAGGAAGGATCCAGTGTGGGCAGTGCACGAAGTTCTGTTAGTAGAGGGCCAATAGATGAGTATTCTTTTGGATACCCTGAAAATCAACCACAGAAGATGCCTTCTGATCATTTCCATGAATCTCATCAAACTGCACATGGCATGACAAGTGTATCTAGAACTTCTCCAACTTCACATACTGGTACACGTTCTCATCTGGACACATCTCCTAAATCAGAAGAGCATGTGCAGTATGCAGACTACATATGGTTAACTGTATCAGAGATCCCTCTTTACACACCAATTACTCGGGCCCCACCACCTTCAAGACCCCCTCCTCCAATACCAGCACATGCTTCAAGTACCAGAACATCTGATAATGATTTCTTTTCATCATCAGATTCTGCTAAATACCCCCAAAATGCAAATGCTTCTAGAAATAAAGAACCAGTGCACATAGCTATGGATGAAGTGATAACACAAGAGAGGCTAGAAAGAGATAGAGAAGAGGAAGAACGAGAACAAAGGAAACTTGAGCAAGAGAAGATCAGGGAAATTGAAAGGGAGAAAGCAAGACAAGCTGTAGAGAGGGCTAACAGGGAAGCCCACGAAAGAGCAGCAACTGAAGCCAGGTTAAAGGCTGAACGGGCTGCTGTTCAAAGAGCACAAAATGAGGCCCGTGAGAGGGCAGCTGTTGAGGCTAGGAAAAGAGCAGAGCAGGCTGCTGCAGAAAAGGCTGCTGCAGAGGCCAAAGAAAAAGAAGCACGCGAAAAAGAGAAAGCTGCTGTTGCAAAGGCTCAAGCAGAAGCAAGGCGTAGAGCTGAACGTACTGCTGTAGAAAGAGTCACTGCTGAGGCTAGAGAGAGAGCCGCTTCTGAAGCTAGAGAGCGGGCGGCGGCGGCCGCCGCTGCTGCCAAGATGAACCAACAAAAGAAGGATAATGATCTTGATAACTTTTTTAGCATGGGTTCCCAACCAAATAATGGGCCAAAAGCAAGGACAAATTCGAATGTGAGTAAATTTTAACCGCTTTATTTATGAATGGATCAGTTGTGGGTATGTTTTATCTCAAACGAATCAAATAGGTAAGCAAAAGGTAGCTAAAATGGGAGTGTTAGATGGGTTGAACCGGTGAAAGTCACCCATAGTCTAACTTTTGTGCACACAACCATATAAGTCATTTTATTCAATTATTTAGAACATTATTTTAAAAATCTTGTTTTTTACTCTTGAATAAAGCATCCGTTATCCTTTTTTTTTTTGAAAATGAATGAGAAATGTTGGTGTTCTGTGACCGACTGACCCTCCCCTTTTGATTAGTATAAAACTGACTTGTTTTAAACCATTACCAGCCCTCCAGTGCTGCCCATTTTGTAATTTAGGAAACTTCTGTTAGTTAATTGTTATTGTCTTGGTCTGATCTCATATACAGGATTCTACAACTGATCCACTATCTCAGGACAGACGAGGGCCAGAAGGGGCTAACAGGACTTCCAGTGGTGGAATTCCTTCCAGTGTGGGAAGAGCATCCTCCACTGCCAGTTTTGCTGACGATCTTAGCTCAATATTTGGAGGTACATTTGCATTGATGTTTAAGATAATACTATGATTTCATCATTCATTTTGTACTTACACTCTTTTATTCCAAAATTCGGTATGCCAGCTGGAGAATTCCAAGATGTTGAAGGAGAAACCGAGGAAAGACGAAGAGCGAGGTTGGAAAGACAACAACGTGCTCAAGAGCGTGCGGTATGTGATTTTGAACCAACATTTTCATGATTTCTTTTTCATTAGGGACAACATAATTTGAATTCTGAAGTATAATTTTTGTACTTGATCTCTAACAGATAAGGTTTCCACTTTTTATTTATAGGCTAAAGCACTGGCTGATAAAAATCAGCGGGATCTGCAAATTCAGAAGGAACAGGAAGAAAGACAAGTGAGCATTGAATATGATTAAAATAATACAATAATGGGATAATTTCATATAACCTCTCTCAAAACTTTCATTATATCATATTTCCCCAACAAAATCATAAGACTAAATATACCTGTTTTATTTTTATGACATTTGTACCATTCTTTTAGAACTTGCATAATATCATATTCCCTGGAAAAAATCATGAAATAAAGTATGCCAATTTTCAATATTATGACATTTATACTCTTTGTTCTCCTCTCTTCTGAATTAAGGTCATTGGATCGTATCTTATGGCTATGGTTTTAGCCTTTTTAGGGTTTCTTTTTTATGGTTTAGGATTTAGTTTTTAGGGTGTAGGCTATGAGTTTGAAATGTAAGGATGAGTGGAGTCCTAGCATAATGGTCATATTATAAGTTGTATTTAAGGAAATGGGTGAACATGAAATTTCAAGTTTTCAGAAAGGGTCTATTTGATATCACCTTTTTAGCTAACTAATAAGATATAATGCAAGCATTTAGGGGTACATATGAAATTACCGGTCTAATTTATTATTTATACATTGATATCTACTTTTTTTTTCTCAATAAAGTGATTTAGTATAATTTATGCATTGTGAATACACTTTGGCCGGCTTTCAACCCCTTTTCCTTTTAACAAAATAGTTGTTTTTCCCAATTATTTGACATTCTGTCTGACTATTGTGTTTTCATCTCAGAGGATTTCTACAACTTTAGATGTTGAAATCAAGCGTTGGGCTGCCGGGAAGGAAGGAAATTTACGTGCAATGCTGTCAACATTACAATATGTATGTCACATTATCTCTTTTTCTATGTTTATTTTGTTTGATCTTTAAGGATTCCAGATCCTTTTATTGACTATCACCATAATGTCTTCTCTGTGGCATAGTCAGTCAAGTATTAGAATATATTAAACTTATCCTGGGTGGCTTGTTTGGTTGTGTCAATATGATTTTTCCATTGACTAGATCTCAAAAGTCATGATTAGCATTTTTTTATCCTTTTACAATGCAATGATGCAAAGAACCATCAACACTAACAACTGCAAGATCCATAATATATACTAATTCGTCACTGAGGTAGCAATTACAACCCAATTACTTATAAATTGGTCAATTCAGGTACACATAATCTCTAACGTGTCGATCTGCATAAGTTTTATCTTTAATCGGTCAAACGGGTAAAACACAAAGTTTGCATAAATTTAAGACATGAAATACGCCAAATGGAGCCTTAAGTTACTGAGCATGCATCCTTATTCATAAAACCTCCTATATCAATATATTCGAAAAATTAGATCATTATTGAAATAGCATAATTGTAATGATCATGTTTGACACAAGCAAATTTAGTTTACCATTGAAACAATGTAATCGGTATGAGCATATATTACACTTCATTAGAAACATAAATTTTATGTAAAAGTTGTCCTGGTCCAGTATAACCTGGACTGGCCCGTACAAAAACCTGTCCGAGACAAACCGATATGACCTATTACCTGAATCCTCCATTTTCCCATCTCTAATAATAACTGAACCATGCCTCGATTGATTGTATATGCAATGTGTTATCAGCTGAATAGAGGTGGCAAAATAGGCTGGTCACGTGGGTTGAGTATCGTGCAACTTTCAATGGCTGCCAAAATAGGTTTGTCTGGTTAAAGTAATTGATGTTTTAAATGCAATTTGGGAAAAAAACTGTACTGCTGCATGATGAGCAAGTGAGCAACATCTGATGCTTGGTTATTTTCAGGTTCTTTGGCCTGAATGCGGTTGGCAGCCCGTTTCATTAACTGATTTAATCACCGGTGCAAGTGTAAAAAAAGTATATAGGAAGGCTACTCTGTGCATTCATCCTGATAAAGTGCAACAAAAAGGAGCTAGTCTTCAACAGAAATATGTAGCTGAGAAGGTTTTTGACCTCCTTAAGGTACCCCTATATTTAAACCAATTTGATTTGTAGCACATCTGATTGGTTTGTTACAGAGGTTAAATTTATGCTTGTTTAGTTGTTTATATAAATGGGTAAAATTAAAAAAGTTGCTAAAAAGAAAACAGGTCAAGTGGGTTGAAAGAATCACCAAAGTGTATTAATAATCCATTAAACCACTTAACTCAATCTTTTTCAAATGAAATAAGGTTCTTATAGAAGTAATATCATTTTTTTCTAATTATGTTTGACATGCTAATATTTTATAAAAACACTGAAAGGTGTTTTGGGTCAGCTCAATTGGACTCGTTTCGTAATGTGCTAAAAATTACTAGTTATCCGACCCGCCCATATTTTGCCATTTCGAGTCTATGTTGTCAAAGGCCATAGGCATTAGGCGCAATCAAGACACAAAAGTCTTGCCCGGGCCCTAGTTGCAAGGCGCATAAAAAATATGATAATATTTTATTACACATTTAATATTAATACTTTTTCATGAAGATAAAAAAAATCTATTATAATAGCAATTTTGCATATAAGATTATTTAGGTTGGTACCATAATTTTTAAATCAACACCAAATGTTCAAAAATAATACCAAATATTCAAAAACCAATTCCAAATTAATAGTACATGGAGAACACGAAGATCATGCAGTACATTGTCATTGTTTTAGTTCTTTGAGATCATGTAGAAGCATAAAATAAACAATTGCATGCAAAAAAATAAAAAAATTAACATGTTTGCCGCTCATTAGCTTGCAGTCTCTTGAACAAAAAATTTGTGAGATGTAGAAGAGAAAAAAATCGTAATATATATCTAGATATTAATTGCATAATTTCTCAAGGATTTGGGGTTTTTAGCTAATCTCCATGTATTAAATAAAATCCAAACAAAGAAGAAAAAAAGAATTAAAAAAAGATAAGATTACCTTATTTTGAAAAGACCCTAGACTTTGTGAGCCTGGGCCTTGATTAAAGCTCAATTTTCCCCCGCTTTTGTAAAAAACAGACTAACTATTAGCCTAGACCTCCCAGATGCATAATTCTTGGGCTTGGCTATTTCAGGCCATAGGATTTGGGGTTTTAGCTAATCTCCATGTATTAAATAAAATCCAAAACAAAGAAGAAAAAAAGAATTAAAAAAAGATAAGATTACCTTATTTTGAAAAGACCCTAGACTTTGTGAGCCTGGGCCTTGATTAAAGCTCAATTTTCCCCCGCTTTTGTAAAAAACAGACCAACTATTAGGGTAGACCTTCCAGATGCATAATTCTTGGGCTTGGCTATTTCGGGTCATAGGCGCATGCCTCTGGGTTTTTGACAACACAGCCTCTAGTATGTTACATCAAAGTAAAAGGGTGTTGGATGCGTCTTCAAACTAATAATCAGACTTCAAAGTATGATAATCTTTTTATTAAACATAGGAGATGGCAATTCTACATTTATCCTAAAAATCAATTTTCTTGCATGAACATACCTCCTCCAAATCTGGTTGTTTTGGTTTTTAAAGTTTCAGAATCATAGAAAATTTTTACAAAACAAGCTACCGTGACTTCAAGTTGCAATAATCAATTTTGCAACATATCCAAACACCCTGTAACCTAGTTTACATAATAAAAGCTTACAAGTATTCTGACATTTTACAAGAGTTTGCATATTGTGTTCGGTTAATATGATAATAGGAGGCTTGGAACAAGTTCAATTCAGAGGAGCTTTTTTAATCCTGCAATGATTCTTGGGACTTTAAAAGTTGTTTATCTGGAAAGAAGCTCGTTTGATGGAAAACAATGTCAGTTGTTCAAACATTATATACAAATACGCGTATTCCAGCCTCACATTTCATCTGGCAAAACGTAATGCATCTGGTTGCCGAAAGGTTGTGTTCATTCTGTCGTTTTTACTGAAATGAAAAAAAAAAAAACGCATAACAGGTTAGCGTGTTGATTTTGAGTATCATTTTCTTGGTATATTTCTTCTTGGGTTTTGATTTTTTGTTTCCTTAATCCAATTGTATAATTTTTTTTTTTTAAATCTTATTCTTTTATTCATCGAGGGCCCTTCATATATGTTTCTGTTTTCAAATAAGATTCTTGTACCAGTGTTATATCATTCTGATTCATTAAATTTTTGCAGACGGGTCATGGGATGTTTCGTTATTCCTCAAAGGTTTTGAATATAATTTAATGATTTTTTTACTTGATACTGGATATTTGTCTCCTATGTTACACAATTTTTATTAAAATTTGGAAAAATGTAGGGTTGGTGAGTTTAGTAACCTGTTAAAACTCAAAATGCGTTGAGTTAGGTTGATCTAAAATCATTTATACGTGGGGTTTTCCAAGTTTTGTAGATAATCTGCATATACGTGGGGTTTTCCCAGAATCGTTTTGCATCTAGGACAATATGTTTAAGAGATTAGAGAATTAAGGATGCCCAAAAGAAGTTTAATCTAATCCGTAATAATGTGCCTGAAAATATATAATTCTTGTTACTTGATAACCATTAGGAGAAGTAATACAGTGGGTATCTTGATCAATATGAATCATATGATTAATAGCAAAACAATTAATGCAAAAACAAGCAAATGGAAATCATGAAGAAAAACGCATTGAAGATATTTCAGTAGTTAGAGATTTTCCTAAAGTCTTTTCTGAAGAATTGACTAGATTGCCTCCTATGCGACAAGTTGAATTTTGTATTGACTTGATTCCTGTAGTAGCCCCCGTGGCTAAGGCTCCATACCGTCACACACCTTCATAAATGCAAGAATTATCAAGCCAACTCCAATTACTACTTGACAGAGGAATTATCAAGCAAATGGAACTCAGATGTTTGATAGTGGTTGCATCTACTCTTGTAGCAATGTTCTATTCTGAGTATAAAGTTATCTTTTAGATGATTGAATGATTGAAAGCCTTAGTTTTGAAAACCATAGTAGTATACCAATGAGGGTTCAAATCTCTCCCTTTATTTAAATACTTGATGAATAGATTTATTTTTTTTATTGATTAGTTTTAACCAGATGGTTTCTTTTCTTGTATTAATTTGTAATTATTCAATACTTAAAGGGGTAAATTAGAAAGTTTATTTTGATTGTTTTAGTTTTATTTTTGGTCGGCAGGATTAATAGGAATTAGAGTTTTATTTGGTTTATAATTAGGTTAGGTTTATTAATAAATAAGAGTTTAGGAATTTATTAATTCTTGTACCAAAGTCGAATTACAATAAAAGTGGTGGCTAAACTTTTTGGTTGCAAATTCAAGCTATGATATATCAAATGAATTCCATCAATTGGTATCAAAGCCTAGTGAATCTCGTATGAAGAAGAAAGCCACAACCGAGAGCAAAAAGACAAGGGGTAAGCAACTTTGGGTTGTTTTGGGAAGATATTATAGAAAAGGATAAGGACTGATTATTTGTATGTTGGCATAAATTGGAGAATATTTTTTTCTCTTAGTGGCGACGAAAAGGAATAAGAAATGAAGCAGGTTATTTACTTTTAACAAACCCGATTGATTAAATCTTCATGTAAGTAGTAGATTTAATAGTCGTGTAGGAAAAACAATCAACAGGTGGCTGAGTATTTGTTTGGCAGCTCAGAAAACAAGTAGGTGGCTAGTTTTGGGTTTTCTTTTGGTAACATCGAGAAGAGCAATCAAGGGTCGAGTACACCAGTTACTTAAAAAAAGAAAAAAAGAAAAAAAGAAAAAAAAAAAGAAAGAAAGATCTCTGATTGACAATCAACATAATAATCAATTTGTGGTCATCATTAAGGAGAATAACACCTTGTCTCTTTAATCAAGGTGTTGGCATCAACAAATTACATGATATGGGCTTATGAGGATGATGTTATTTTCAATGTCAATGGGGTATGCAAGATGATTGAACCAGTAACAAATTTGGATATAGAATAGAATAATGTTGCAATGTTTCTCTTGTCCAACAAACAAATAGGAAATCTTCAAATTGCAAAGGAGATATGGGGTGTTTTAAAAACCGTCATTTGGGTGCGGATCATATATGAAAGCAAAGAGACTTGAAACTCTAACAGGAATATTTAAAATCTTAAAATGAAGGATCAAGGTGTCATGGATGCCTTTGGTAACAAGTTGTTCGAGTATGCTTCTCGAGCCGTCTCACTTGACTTGGTTAAAGAAGGAACCAAACTAGTTGAGAAATTTCTTAAAGGGTTGTCTAAGTTTTTTATTTATATAGTGGATTCTATAGAACAGGTTGTGGATTTGAAGAACATCGGCTATGATGATGTTGTGGGCCGACTTAAAGCTTATGAAGAAATGATCAAGTATTAACAAATCCAACCCTAGGAGTTGCAACTTTTGTTTGCAAACACGGATAAAAAGACATTAAAGGTGCATAAGTGAGCATTGTTTGCAAACACGGGATAAAATTCACATTAGGTGCTACAAGTGCAACATGCTCGAACATTACGTCTTAAAAAATTTGAGTTGGGGGCAAAAGAAAAGTGAAGTTAACTTGACTAAGTTGGAAGAGGATAAGATGGTTTTATATTGATGAATGGTGTAAAAGATTAGGGGATTATTGGACTAATTTTGTAATTATTCAATGCTTAGAGGGGTAGATTAGGAAGTTTATTTTTAATTGTTTTGGTTCTATTTTGACTCAGCATGATTAATAGGAATTAGAGTGTTATTTGGTTTATAAATAGGTTAGGTTTATCTTTTATAAATTAAATGAATGTTTGGAGTTTATTAATTCTAGTATTAAATTTGAATTATAATAAAAGTAATTGCTAGAATTTTTGGTTGCAAATTCAAGATGTGATATATCTATTGAATTCCATCATTATCTTAAAGAAAGAGAAATGACTTGCCTATTTCACCTAGCTAAATTAAAAGGAGGTAAATTGAACAAGTATGATGGTTTATATTGTGATGTAGTATAAAACCTAAGTTGGGGTTGTTTATTGTCATATCTTCATTATATTCATGAATTTTGTCATGTATATTTAACATTTTACTAACAACAATTTTTAATCCTAAATATTATTTTACCCTATTTATACAAGGATTGAACTCATATCACATTTGTGGAAATGTCAAGCATATCACTAAGTTTAAAAGTATTGCACATTTGTTCTACTTGTCATTCGTATTCTTCCTTATCATCCTAAAATCTGATAATCATAATATTGCCATGTAAATAAAGTTTATGTTACTATTTATAATATCTTTAATTGGGTGATAAATGATTATATGGTTTCATTATTTTCTTATCATTTTATTTACAATATTAAACACCAATTTTTAAAAAGGAACTAGGAATTCTATTTATTTTGGTTCAAGTTTGTGAATAGAATTCATATAAAAAAAAAACCAACTAAAGCTAAATATGGATTTACCAACCATCAATAAAACCTCGTAAAGGTTACAGACTCAACACTTGTAAACCCTTAGACATTTTGACCAACTCAAAAACAAAAATTTGCTATATCATATGATTATAATCACCATACCATAGCAAAACCAGGTTCATGATTGGCCATTTTTTCAACTACTATCATATCATATAAACATAGCATCCATAATCAATGGACTTTACGACTGCGGGTGGTTCTGGTTGATTTTACCAAGTTGAATACTCTTAAAAGCAGAGGTGGCAGCAGGAGTGGCGGCAGCTGAACCATCATGGCTCGAGCCAGTTGTCGCACCGTTAAGAGCAGTCTTTTTCTTGGCATGTAGCGCCCAACCAACAACTTTGGCCTGTATATGCTCATCAAATATGGACTTCTTGAAATTTGTTCCCATCTAAATTTCAGTCATGAAAACGAATTAGAGTTGTTTGCTTATAAAATATATATTTAGAGATGAAAAGGATTCCATCTTGAAATGAATACCTGTGTAACGAGCGCGTAAAGTGGTAGAGTACTATAACTGCACAAAACCTGAATAAACACCCTGAAATAAAACCAGAATTTAAGCAAGTTCAGTGTGGCTCATGTGGCAATTTTCAGCCCTCGAAACCCAGCCCAAAACGGAAGCCAGTCCCTCACTTCAAAAGAGCAAATGATTTGGAGCTGTCGATCACTTAATGCTCGAAATCAAAAATTGCCAAAATGTGTTGAAATGAAACACAGAAAATAAAAAACCAAAAAATGTTCACATGACAGAAACTTTACCCAATGATCAGCCGAGGGACGATGTAGCGCACTTGCCCCATAATGCATGAGTCAAAGCCATATTGAACCTATTATTATCAAAAACATTTAATAATTTGATGTCACTAACTCAATATCGATTGTTGTGTATCTTTATATGCTTAGCAAAAAAAATAAATACATACCCATATCCAGAAGAAGAATGCAATCTCAAATGCATTTTGAAAGAGGATAAAATGTATGAATAAAAGCACGATTCTTGGACGGTGAAACCAAAAATGATCATCTGATGGTTGAACAACTAATTCACCTTCTATGGCTACATGTTTTTCTGCAACCTCATGAGCTAACTGGATTATTATGTGCTCAAGCTTTGTTCCCACAGCAAGTAGAAGCTGGAAAGTTTTAAAAAAAAACATATGAGTTTGAGTAAAAGAAAGATCTTTATCTAAATAGTAAAAAACTACTAAAGCACAAAAGGGTACTTACAATGAAAGGGATGAAAGCAATCCAGAAATATGTATGCCACCCTGCATATATCCAAGAAAAAATAACATCAATCCCCTATTGAAGTCTTTACACCATTTGCATACAAAAATGGTGCTTGTAAATTTTGTGTTATAATTAACTTGTAATTAAGATGGATGTTAATTGGGTAATGGCCAAGAACATTTTTTGTCCACAAAGCTAAACTATTTATATATATTTAGTGTTAATGAGTACAAACATTTTTAAGCTATTTTGTATTTTTTTAGCCATTTAACCCCTTTTCATTGAAATGCACAAAAAGATTTCAATGACAATAAATAATGGTTATATAATAAAATGACAGTGCATACCATTAACGTTCAGCAACAAGAATATGACCACGAATACCCACAAATACCAGCTGCAAACATTAAAACAACAGTAAAAATCTTTACTCAAATGAACACATCAAAATAATTTCTCAAACGCTACCTTCAAAGTGACAAAAATCATAAAATAGAAAATCTTGATGAATATAACAATCAATATCAAAAAGGATTACAATACTAGTACTTGGGATATAGAAAA
The DNA here is from genome assembly GCA_009363875.1 of Mikania micrantha. Taxonomy (NCBI): domain Eukaryota; kingdom Viridiplantae; phylum Streptophyta; class Magnoliopsida; order Asterales; family Asteraceae; genus Mikania; species Mikania micrantha. The sequence goes on from SZYD01001863.1 coordinate 261,838, forward strand.
GTGAAAGAGCTACTGAAAATTTGAATTTGGAAAGTAATGTCTTAAAACCTAGAATTCAACTGCAATTTGTTTTTGAGAAGTAAGAAATGACTTGCCTGATTCCAACCACTTTTTTAAAATCATCTTCCAAAGCCCTTATCATGTATTTGTGAAAGTTGAACTTTGGGTTTCCCTTGCAATGGGACTACAAAATATTAAAAAAAAAAAAAAGAAAAAGTCAACATGAAGGCAGATGGGATTGACAAAACTATATAATCTTCAATTCAAATTCATACCATAATAAATCCCAAACGCAGTGCCACATAATCTGACTTGGTGACAGATCCATAGAATTGCTTGAAGAAAGAATGCTGCATTGTTCATCAATAGAAGTTAATAAAAAGACTAAATAAATAAATGGTTGTAACATTCATAATTTCATATTTTAAATATCATGAAACTAGAAAAGGAGACCGAATTTAATATTTATTCTAAAGAAAGTTTAGCCATGTATTTCTTATAGTTTTTCAATAAATAAATGGTTATAACATTCATAATTTCACATACAAAGAAAGAATAAAACAAAGAATAAAACACAAACAGAAATATACACATATATTGATCCACACACAACCATATATACATATAAACAATTAGTATATGATAGTAACTTACCAGCCAACCTCGAATGGCAGAGCCTTTGCCAATACCAACAAAACGGTTCCTTATAAAGTCGTGATCTTTAACATGTGTGAATTTTGGCATCAAAACTACACAATACATCAATTAAAAACTAAGAACTTACACATTATTGGAGTTTAAAAGGTATTCATAGATGCATAGTTCTCCATTTATTTCATCATTACAAATAAATAAATGGTAATCGACAAAAGTATTTTAATCACTATACAATTAATAAAACATTTTGCTAACCATATATGCCAAGTTAAATGCAGCAAATTTAGTTTAGCATCATAGAAAAAATCATATACTTAAAACACTCGTATAAATACAAAGAAAAAGAGCAAAAGTCAAAAATTAAAATTTTAAATCAGCTTTGATATTTTTAGCTCTTTTTATCTTGATAGAATTATTTGTGTAAATTTAAGTGAAAAATATTTCCTAAATTCAAGGAAAATTATACAAGGCTTGATTGTTTTTAACTCTTACCTTGTGAATGGTCAAAGTTGTCCTTTGTAATAGATTCTTCCCAATGTTTCCATTGCCGTATCTAAGCCATAAAGAAAACATTAGTGATAAACAACATTTTACTAATGATATCTACAAAAAATAAAACCATTTAACTTTTTACAAACCTTAGCCCCTCCAAATACAACAGTAAGAACTGAAAATGTCACGTGCACAACAGCTAGGACGAAAATAAATATGTGTAGATGGTGCAAAGCCTCGAGAGACAAAAGCGGGACCTTATTCTGTAAAAAACAAAAAATATATAGATATTAAGTATTTAATAATGGTTCATGCATCATAACAATTATTAGCGAAGGAATAGCATCAAGAATTCAAGATAGAAGTGTTTATAGGTTTAGCTAATTAGGTACAAACTTTAAATTAAATAACATTCTAGATTTGTGCCAAAAATATTATTTGTTCATGTTTGACAAGCTGAATTTAATGCCAAAATTTTGTCATTTTTTATAAATTACTGACTGGAAAGCAAAGATGATAGCTTTCATCAATTGGCTATAGTTAGACCACACTATATGTTGGTGCATTTGCAAAGATAATTTTGTTTAATTTTTAGTAGTTAACCTTAATATATGTTACAAAACCATTAAATGAATTTCAAACTTTTGTTATTTTGACCAGCAAAAATACCAGTCAAAACAAGACTATATATTTACCTATATAGATTCACATTGTCTTTGCAATCAACAAGAACTCGAAAGGGTTTGGATCACTTTTTTTGCATTTAAACGTAAATTATAGGTTAATAAATCACAAATTTACAGAAATATTCAAATGGGCTTCTCAATAATATGATTACTAATAATGTTTCAACAGATATTACACATAAAATGATCCAATATGTTACCTTTGCAGCACAATACCCCACAGCTGCTGCTTCTTCCGCAAGCAAATGGCGTATATGAGACGTGCCCTCAAGTTTAGGATTTAAAGCCTCTTTTTTATCACGCAACGAGCATGGAAGCAGGTGTTCAGTTATACTCTCCTTTACACATATCTTGATGATTCTTGCTTGGAAAACAGTTAATAAAAGAGAAATGAACCCCAAAAGCATCAACTCTGCACACAAAATGACAACAATTGACTTAAAAACTACAAAGACAAATTTTCAAACATAGTAATTCTTAAAACTTAAACTGTATAAGAATTTTTACAGTTAATACAGTCATTGTTCTAAACTTCTAATATATCACTTATTATAAATCAATTTGCAGAATTACCTAAAAAGCATCAAGGTCAAATCTTTACAGGTCTAAAGTCCAAAATTAGCATATTTGACCTTTAAAGTCATAGCATGTTCTTATTTTGGAAGGGACGCTAAATAACAGACTGAGATTTTGGAACATCTTCTCATTTATACTCCAAATTTAGCAGATATATTCCATTTTAAATCCAACATAATACTGAAACCAAAATATATATATGCACATAAATTGAAATTTATAAAATTGAATCCCGCTTATACATACTCCAGATTTAGTAAACCAAAATTGTTTTATTAATCTCACAAAATAGAAAAATATATACAATCATTTATACCTTCTTTGATCTTTTGCAAGGCTTCAAACAGTGGCTTTTGACCTGCTTTCTTCAATTTCTGAAAAAAAAAAGATTCAAAAAAGTGTTCAACATGAACAACTTTACTTTATAAGTTTATATCATCTAATCAATCAAAGAATTAAACGCTGTTCATCAATCACATGCTCAAATCCTATACATCATAATTAAAAAATACATAAAAACAAAACAGGCAAACAAACCTTGCCGGTGTAATGAAGTATACGTTCAACGGCGAGAGAGATTCCGACGATGACCGTACAGACGGCGGCAACGACCCATGTTGGTGTAAACTCTAACGATGTACCTTCACCTTCACCACCCGCCATTGATTCCAACCAAATTGCAGAAATTACGAATAGGGTAAAGTTAAAAACGCGATCTTTGTTAATGAAACATCATTTTCAGTGGGGTTTGAGCAAGATTGTTGATACCGGAGGATTATTTAATAAGTTAATCTTGATGAAGGGTTAATTTTGGGGATGATTTATTTAATTTAAAGGGTTATGTTATGGGTAGATGAAGAGTGTAGAGAGTAGAGAGGGAGGTGGAAACTGAAATGAGGGAGATGGAACGCGTGAAACAGTCGCTGTCGGAGCTCCGGACATTGATTTCGAATTTCTAGATTTTGTAGTGTTGCAAGACATCATGTGATGTTATAATATTCATATTTATATATGGTATTTTGATCAAATCAATAAAAATTCAAAATTTTAAAAAATATATTATAAAAACAAACATTTTTTAATTTTTAAAATTAATATTATTTTACTATAAAAAATAAATTTTTTTCGGTTCATTATTTCTAATTATTGTCATTTTGTCTTCTTAAACGTTTGTCTATAATATATTTTTTTTGTTTTTTTACAGGTAATTGTGTCTTTTTTATAGATAATTGTGTCTTTTTTACAGATAATTGTGTTTTTTTAAAATACCATTGTGTCATTCATACTCATCGTTGTGTCATCTTTGATTAATATTATGTATTATATAACATTATTATGTCTTAAATTGTTCAGGAAACACATAATGATATGTACAAAATACAATGATCTGTACAAAAGACGCGATAAACTAAAAACATTTTTTTTCAATATCAACACTATATTAATTTTGAAGATAAAAAAATGTTGTTTTTATGATATATTTAAAAAATAATAATGTCATATGCAAAAGTTATGAATGTTTAAATAAGTTTGAGAACTTGATAAAAACCAACAAAAGTAGTCATTAGTCTTTGATTAATGATGTAATGATTCAAAATCTTTCTTAGGTTTTTTAGAACAAGAGGCTTATTTAATTTAACATAACATGCATATATTATGTTATATATATACATATATATTAATTTTATTTATACATATTTTTTAAATAATATTTTTATCAAAAAATAAAAAAAATACTATTATTAACACACACTAGTAACCCTTTTATGAATCTTTGTACTAATAGAATACTATCATATCAGATTTATTCTTGTTAACAATATGATTTTTGTTATTTTTCATTGATTTTCACATGTTATTGTTATTATTATTGTATTTTTATTGTTTTTCATTTAGATGAAAATTAAATAGTTACCATTTCTATGATATTAATTGATTTTTTTTTTAATTTTTAAGATATTTTATTATTTAAACGTGTATTCTTTTTATTTGTATTAATATTCATTTAAACTGTTATAAATGTCTGAATGAAATCCGATAACACCTTATGAGAAAAACCAAACAAATATACCCTAACTAGCAAGAATAAGAATCAAAGATCTTATAAACAAACAAAAAATAATGGGTTTAAGTTGGCTGTAAAACCATTAGAAATTTAAAACTTATATATGTTATAACTGTTGAACATTCTAGAAATGACACGTTTAAAAAATAATGAGACAAATCTATCATGTTTCTAAATTATTATCAAATAATAAACTTCTTATATGAATCTGAACACGATACACTACACAAGTTGGGTAGTATTAGTCTAAAAATATTGGGTTTTAATAGAAAAAACAGTAGTTTCTAATATAGTCAATTACGAATTTGACTGTTAGCTAATGACTCTTATGTATTCGCTCCTAGTGCGTTTCGTTTGCTATCGTAAACAATATACGCACTTATATAATTTTTTAACAAAGTATTTTAACAAACAAAACTTTTTAAAAATGATATTATTGTTTTATTAAATAAATCATTTAATTATACATAATTTTAATTGTTTTATATTTTACTTATTACAAAATCTTTAAAAATTTATTAGCTAGACGAGTAGACATGTGCTACTTTTTAAAAGGGCACCGTTAGATGGTAGTTGCAGTCTGAAATCTTTATTTAAAATAGATATGCGATGGAACGACCCGTTCAACACACAAACAAAGTAGTTGTGGGGTTTCAACAAATTTTTAAAAAATATTTAAAGATTGAATTACCCAAGGACATGAGTATTAGTGGAAGTGTTCCTGTCTGTTTTAACTACAACACTAGATAATATTATAATATCTGGGTTGTTAGATTACATATTTTTTTTGAACGGCGAATGTCTCAATCGTGTGAACCAACTGTTTCCAGACCATGTCACCAAGGTCTAGTTACCAAGACCTCATATTTGAAAGAATCTTGGGGTACCATTGAGACAATGCATCTTTGGTTGTTAGATTATATTATAGTTAAAATAATATCAAAAAATCTAAGGTTAACTCCTTATAAATTATATATGTAAATCAAAATTAGAGTTTAACCGATCATTTATTTGTTAGTTAATACACGAGCATAAAAGTATTTAATTAGTTTATAACAAAACAAAACACAATCTAATTAAAAGACTTTGTTTTATAGTGACCTTTGTGATTGTTTTTAAAAATGTAATGAGATTGAATTCATACAAATTCAGGTTGATCATGTGGTATTTAATATGAAAGAATTGTTGTTATTTAAAAAATCTAAAACACATAACGATCATTTTGTTATAAGTATGTTTTTTTTATAACCATAGTAACTCACTTACATGTTAAACCGGGTCTTCCCAATAATCGGCTAACCAGGATGTTCTGATAAAGCGCAACCGCAAGTAGCCGGGTCGTCTCAAGTGTGAATTGAACTTAAAACATTTAAGTTGTCTATCCTCTACTTTAACTAATATATCACTTACTTTAATGTTGTTGGGATTTTAAAATATGTTTTATTATTAAAATATGTTGTGAAAAGAAAAAAAAAAGAAAAAGAAATTAGAAAATTTTCATCTACCAATTCATTTGTCATGAATTGGTTCGTTAATGGACATTGTGGCCAATTCATTTGTCATGACTTGATTATTAACTAAGTCATGAATTGACTTGTTAATGGACATGATGTCAACCTTTGATATGCCATGACTACATGTATAAATAGAGACATTTGGTCTCTTGTTTTCTTTGCTAGTTTTAGAAATCTCTACACAAATTGAGACATACACTCACAAGTTTCAAAGGTTCTCAACAACCTAGAAGATCGATTCCTCATGTTAAACACTTTTGTCTCAGGTAACGTTTCGGGTTTTCGGTTAACTCCGACAGTACATAGTGATTCGCCTGTTGTACCCCGGGAAACAGTCGGGTTCACATGGGTGATCTGAAATCTGTTTTAAGTGACATCTGTTGAACATAAATCCTCAGCCACCGAACTCATTTTAATTCGTTTCATCTTATGCTATATTTTTATTTTTAATTTAAATTTTAGAACTTGTTTCATCTTGTACTATATTTATTTCTTATAATTTAAATTTTAGCACTTTTATATTTCTTGTAATAATGTATTTTCATTGTTTATTTTTCTGAATTGTAATTCGAGTAATTGAATAATAAAATTATTTGTTTATTTTGTTAACGGTGCTCTTACAACTGTTATAAATAGGTACTTTACAAATGCGTTTGTATGTGTTATTGCACATATAAAATTTGCATGTTTATTAAGTTGCAACATTGGTTTAGTTCGTAGAACGTTATGCGTAAATATGACCAAGTATTTATCAATATGTTAGGTAGATAGCATTAATGTATTGTTAACAAAGTAAATAATATATGTGCGTGTAGTAGAATTGAAACCAATATATATATATATATATATATATATATATATATATATATATATATATGTTTTTTATAATATATATTTTTATTTTTAATAGATCTAACGCGTTTCACATGCAAATACAAGAGTCGTGAGTCGTCCAGAATTGAAATTAGTATGCTGACAAAGTTATGGTTAATTTTTTTTGAACGACATTTAATTTCAACGTATGAACTACTGATTTTCAGGCCACGTTACCAAGGTCTAGTTACCATGACCTCCGTTGAGACTCCACCACCATCACAGGAGGAAACCGCATCAGTAAACCACAGACCATCTCAAAGACTCTTTTTTCGCCTTTGAAGGGATTTAAACCAATGACTTTTCATTTGAAAAACCAAAAGGTACCGTTAGAACAAAGCCCTTTGATTTTCAAAATTATGGTTAGTTAAACGTCATTTGTTTGTTCTACAATTCATTAAACGAATCCACAAAAACACGCTACCTAGGGCCCTAGGTACACGCAAATTTAAACCTATAATTAATATTTTATTATAAATACGCGTACATTGTATACAAATACACAATGGTAAGGAGAGAATTTAACATATAATAACACACATTGCTTAACTATTTTTTGATATTTGATTTAATATGAATTAATTTAGATATTAAATCAACGGTTTAAATGAGTTGAGATATAAATGAATAATTCTTCTGCCAGAGATTATCCTCTTTGTTTTTTATAATCTTCGTAATTTTTTATGCAATTTTTTATCTTTCATTTAAATTGCACCATTAAATTATTTCATATTTATCTTTGATTTTGTTATAAAATTGAAGTTTTTTGTTTTTATTTTATAAAAATATGTGATTACAACAACTTAACAGCTACTTACATTACAAATAAAATTACACCACAAAAATTAAACAAATAACAGATTTTCTATTATTTTTTTTATCTTTCATAACTTTTTCTATATAATATTATTTAAATTAATGTAATATTCTCTTTACAACAATTTTACATTTTCAAACATATGGTTACTGCTTAGTCCACAAAAGTCAATAATCTACAAGTTATTGAGTTATCAATAATCTAAAATTTAATTGAGTTATTATTTGGTCATAAGGTTAACATTAGAGCACTACCCGGAGTCCCGGAGAGCAGAAATACACAATGATGTGTTATAAAACATAACTAGGTTTATTCCCCCTTGCGTTGTGACGGGTTATCACAGTACACTCCCGAAAACGCGTATTATATATTTTATGCAGAAACATAAGTTACATAACAAAATTAAATTTTTTATCACGACAAATCCCTAACCTCTAAGAAAGTGGTGTAATGGTTAGAGTGGAGGAGACAACCTAGAGATCTCAAGTTCAATTCTTACTATGAGTAAGTTTCCTTGGAGGTCACCGACTCGGTTGCTTGCAGCCGCGCTTTACCTATTTCTCTCGTTTAGTCGGGTATTTGGGGGACTCAGAGGTTTAATTACCATGCAAGTGGGTTCCCATGGTTATCAGGAAAAAAAAAACCTAAACCTTAAACCAACAAAAACCCAAATCTCTAAATAAATCTGTCAAATTTAATAAAAACTCAAATTTCTAAGTAAATATCTCAAATTTAATACACTCATTTCTGTTTATTACTTTTCAAAGTAAAAAAAAAAACTTCTGGTGATCCAATTCTAAATTTTCAAAACGTAATTACATGGATCAGATACTTATTCATTACTATTTATTTATAGTAAACTACCGACATGGTCCATGTGGTTTACTAGTATTTCATTTTTGGTCCTTAAATTTCATAAATTACTCATATAGTCCTTAACTTTTGACATTTGTAACGCATACATTCCTTATGTGAAAGTAATTTGGTCAATTATATGAAGGTAATTTGATGACCTAAGGACTATATGTATTACTAATATCAAAAGTTATGGACCATATGGGTAATTTATGAAACTTATGGACAAAGAGTGAAATATTAACAAACCAAAGGAATCATATCGGTAATTTACTTTTTATTTTATTATGCATTATTATTAACATATTCATTTACTTGGTAACCAATGTTTATATGGTTTATGTTTCTTTTCAATTTTTATATCTTCTATATTTAATTTGTTTATAGCTTCTGTTATTTTATCTATATCTTCTTGATTGTTTACTTCTTTTTTATATATATTTATTATTCAATATAATATCTATATATTTACTATTCCTTTTTCATACATTTTAATATGTATAATAATTTTAATTTATTATGCATTACTATTAACATGTGTGTGTGTGTGTATAAATTTGCTATTCAATATAATATTATACTATCCCTTTTTCATACATTTTAATACATATAATAATTTATTATGCATTACTATTAACATACACACACACATATAGGGTAATGATTCGTTGTTAACCCACCTTAATTGAGGTAACCCATTAACCCTGGCAAAAAACGCTCAAATCTTCGATTTTTTTTTCATGATCTTTTTTTATACAAAAATAGGGGGCTCCTTTTTTAAGTTTTTGCTAATTCACAAGCGTTACACTGTGAACATATATTTAAGCTTCGCAGTGTAACGCAAACTTACAATTCTTTTAACTTCTAAACGCTTGTGAATTAACAAAAACTTAAAAAAGGAGCCCCTATTTTTGTATAAAAAAGAGCATGAAATTTTTTTCCCGAAGATTTGAGCTTTTTTTGCCAAGGTTAATGGGTTACCTCAATTAAGTTGGTTTATTATATGATATTTTCCCTATATATATATATATATATAGGAACTTATTCCATTTAAAACCACTAAATATGAAAGAACCAAAGAAACTAATTTTGAACCATATGTTTTTAGGGGTATAAAATTAATTTTCCTTTAAAGCATGGGAAGTTACTATTTTACCCTTTTAAATAACCACTTTATGTACAAAACTTAAAGCAAGTTCCTAACATAAAAGTGGTTCTTAATGGAATACCTCCCTAGGGGATGGAATTTTTTATAACTCTCATCTTTTGCTACAACCCATTAACCATCATCCAATGGTTGCTTGAAAAAGGTAAGTGTGTAAGATCGTGTTACATGTCAATTTATTTGTCTTTAGTATGAAGGGCATTTAGGACATTTGTCATTTATGTAAAGTTTACCCCATTTTTTTAAACATTCATAACTTTTTTATACTATATTATTTTTTTAAAAAAATTGCACCATTATACTCGTCTCATTTTTCTCTTTAATTTCGTTATAGTTTCGACTAGTTTTTTTTTTTTTGATGTCATGTATTTACATCATTGTAACGAGCTTAACAATAGCAAATTAATTAGAAATTTTTTCTAACAATGGTAAATTATAGTAATGTAACTCAAAATGAAGTAATTTACAATGACATAATTAACGGTGACGTAACACATTATTTACATTGATGTAATTTTTTCTTTAATTCCCGTTATAATGTTGACTAGTTTTTATAATTTTTTTTCTCATTGTCCATTATTAACATCGATATAACGAGCATAAATATAACACATTATTTTGAAATTTTTTCTAACAATGATAAATTACAGTGATGTAATATAACACATTATTTTTTCCTCTAATAATGATAATTACAATGATAAATTACAGTGATGTAATATAACACATTATTTTGATTTTTTCTCTAACAATGATGATTATAGTGATGTAATTTATCATTGTTCAAAAAAAATTCAAACTAATTTGTTATATTTAGGCTCGTTACAAATTATGGATGAGCAAAAGCCAAAAAAAAAAACCGAACCGAACCGAATTAACCGAAACCGAATTTTACGTCAACGTAAATTACATCACGATAAATTACGTCAATGTAAATTACATCACTGTAATTTATCATTTTTAAAAAAATTTCAAATAAATTTGTTATATCTAAGCTCGTTACAATGATGTAAATATATCGCATCTAAAAAAAGTAAAAAAAATTAGTTGAGACTATAACGGAATTAAAGAGAAAAATAAGACGAATATAATGGTGCAATTTTTTTTAAAAATAATATATTATAAAAAAGTTAATAATGTTTAAAAAAGAGGGGGGAAACTTATAAAGGTAAAATGACTATGATGCCCTTTTTAAAATTTTAATGAAATGCTTATGTGTAAGTTTATGATTGGTTGAAATGTGTTATGTAGTTGTAGCAAAAGATGATGTTATTTTTTATACCTTGCCCTACCTCCCTATATATATATATATATATATATATATATATATATATATATATATATATATATATATAAATTTACTGTTCAATATAATATCTATATATTTACAATTCCTTTTTCATACATTTTAATATATATAATAATAAAATGCATTACTATTAACATATATATATATATATATGTACTTATTCTATTAAGAACTATTAAATATGAAATAACTATAAGAACCACATTTATAGCCACAAGTTTTGAAGGGTATAAAAATAATTTTCCTTGAAAATAAAGGAAGTTACTTATATATCCCTCAAATTTGTGGCTAGAAATGGTTCTTTTAGTTCTTAACTTATATTGGTTCTCATTTTAACATCCCCTATATATATTTATATATTTACTATTTAATATAATATCTATATATTTACTATTCCATTTTCATACATTTTAATATATATAATAATGAGCTACGCATTTTTAGAAAAAAGTTATATAACAGTATTATACTTGATTTAAAAGTAAAAAACATGTTTTTGTAGTGTAATTTAAAAATTTATGAACATTTAAAAAAATTAAATAAATTTGAAAAAATTAAATGAAAGTGGTTATAACCAAAATACCCTCTCATAAATTGTTTTCTTCTGCAATTTAATCGAAACAATTAATTGTAAATCTAATCATCTTGAATTATTCCAATACTTTTTACATTAAAAATATTTTTTACAATAATCTAACAAATTACCGGATTTAATTTTTATTATTATTAATAAAACTGTATAATTACTTTATAAATTTAAATCATCATTTTTAATTATTACTTAATCTCAAAATGCTAAAAAAATTAAAAACAAAATTTAATATGTTAGCAACATCATGGTGGTACCCTTTTAAGTATTAAGTCATTAACAATAAAATTAAAACAGCCATGTCATTTTTTTTAAATTGGCAATTGCTATTAAATTTTGTCTGGAACTATTATAAAAACTTTTATTCAACAAATAAGTTTTTTGATAAGTTGTTCACTTGATGAGTTTGAAAGTTTCTTTAAATGTTATTTTGTCACTATTATTATTATTATTATTATTATTATTATTATTATTATTATTATTATTATTTTACACTTAAAAAGACTATTATTTGTTTACCGTGGAAAAAAATTTAGAAACGTTCTTGTTAAGATCGCCATGACGTGAAGAAGGGGTGGGTTATGGAAAGACCTAGTTTTTCTTCAAAATAATTGACTTGTTTGTTTTTATTAAATAGTACTAGGTTATAATCCCGTGTATTAAACGGGTTGCAAAAAAAATTACATATAATATAATATAAACTTATATAATATAATATAATATAATATACACTTATATTACTAAAAAGTCTGTATATTACATAATTTAACTAAACTCAAATTTTACAAAAGTTGAATAAAAAATAATATAAACTTATATTTAATTAAAGTATGCGTATTAAATTTAGCACACTGAAATTAACTTGACTTAAAGTTATATTAATACATATAACTTGTTTTTTTTTCAAATTACTTCCTTTTTATTATTTCAACACAGTATATTTTTATCATTCAAATCATTCATTCATATTAAAATTTTCAAATATTTTAAAATCACTCATAAAAACAATTAGTATCATTAATCTTTATTTTCAAATATTTTAATAAATATAATTTGAATATGAATATACTTGAAGAATTAAAAATAAGTTGTTAAATAAAAATATATGTTTATTTAAAAGCTTCATAAACAATTTCATCTTTATACAATTAATTATTAGTAATATATTAATTATTATTTCTAATTAAATAATAAATATAGATAACTAATGAAGAGAGAGAAGCGAGAAAAACAAAATTTAGATGGTATAGAAAGATGACAAGTGTCCACAATTATTTTTATTTATTAGTATAGATAGATTAATAATTGATGTTTAATTGGCTAGACTTAATCTATGTATTATAATAAACAAAGGTTTTGTTTAGCCACATGTCATTTTTTGGTGAAGTCAACTTGTGATTTTCCCATCTCTCTCTTTAATTAATGTTATCATCTTATTAAATAATGAATTATTATGTTTAAAATAATAAAATTGTCTACTTAAATAAATAAAAACTACAATTAAATAAAAAATAATCAAAATTAAAAATAAATAAACCTAAATGAAATAATAATAAAATATAGAAATAGAAACTTCAAAACTTATATTTATTTAACCCCATAATAAGAGAAAAAATTAACATTTTAACAAATTACATATGTTAAACCCATGTAATACATGGGTTTTAACCTAGTTTGATAATAAATCGACCTATAAATATGTTAGATTATACTAAGGGATTGAAAAATCTAACATTTTAAGGATGTTTGGATTATTATTCTCATAAAATCGTATAATGCAAATTGAATTAGTACCAAAGTAAGGGTTTGTTAAAGATATCAACAGCAGTTTCTATTCTATTTATTTAAATTAATTATCTATTAAATCAAAGGTTTCCATCATAATAATTATTCTTTTTTTTTTTTTTTTACATAATGTCTTGAATTTGAATCCATACCAAAACGTATATGGTGGGCAAAAGTAGGGTAAATTGTTATTTTTTATCAGGTGGTGTAAATTATAAAATATTAAAAAATATTGATTAATTTTACAGTATTGTATGATTTTATAGAGCCGCTAATATAGGTAGATGCAAGGCTAAGGGAGAAGATGGGGGATAGGACCTCATGTTCAAATATTAAAAATAATTGTTTTTAAAATAGTGTTGCTTAATTTTGAAACAAAGAATGACAAATATCTAATTACATAATGGCATAAATATAATTACAAAGGGCACAAACTTGATTACGAGAAAAAAACAAATTTGGAAGTGAATTGATTATATGATGAAGTGCATGTTTGAGATTTTATTTGAAATTAACTTATTAACTTATTTGTTTTATCAAGAAGTCAATAAGTTAAAAAAAAATGCTTGGTAATGTCAAAAGTAGCTTTTGTTTTAGCTTTTTAAACAAGATTAAAAAGTTGTTTTCGAGAAGTTATAATTTTAGCTTTTATAATGATTTTTTTAACTTTTTGATATAATATGTTAAAACTTATCCAAAAACTTCTTTATAAGCAAATCTAAATAACTTATTGACTATTCATATATCAAAAGATAATCCAAATATTTTTCTAAAAAACTTTATTTTAAAAAATCATAAGTTAATAAACACTTATAATAAAAAGTTCTTTTAAAATCAAATTAACAATTCTAAACATGCCCGAAAATTGAGTTTTTTTTCATTTATTATTCAAACAATTGTTTTTCTAAATAATTTTGATGGATTTGTTTTGTGGTTTCAACAAACCCAGCCCACTTTTTAGTTTTTACTCAATTCTTAATTACCGACCTATTTTTTGTCTCCTATAAAAAAATTTATGAATCCGTCTTTGGTTGCTAATGGTATAAACTGTAAAAAAATCATTTGTTTTGGTCAGAAATTTATAATCGTCATAATTTTTTTTACAACCAAACCCCTTTAAACATATATCTTTATAAAATAAAAAATTTATATATTCTTCTCCTTCCTTTTAAAATTATATGAAAATTTAGACAATATAAAATTGGAAATTAAATATAAAAAGTATATGAAAAATTATAATTAATTTTTTTTGGTTAGTTACAACTTTCTCATTTTTAGTCAATCAAATTCCTTCCAAAGCTTTAAAGAAAACAATTTCAAACCTACGTATCAATGGAAGGCGGTAATCACGCCACATCTAGAAAACTAAGATTTTAGAATTATTTCATCATAATTTAATAAATAAAGTTTCTTTTTCCCCCTTAATTTTCGCAATATAGCCTATGGGCAAGAATGCAAGATCAGAATGATTAAACCTTTACTAGTAACCTGATATGTAAATTAGTATAAAATAAATTTTATATAAAAGTTTGTGAGGATCCGGGAATAATTGAACATGTGATTTGGACGTTTTTGGCATTTAACAAATAACAATTATAAATTTATGAAAAATCATTTTTCATTTTTAATAATACTTATTCAATTACAGAAAAGTAAAGGTGTAAAGTAGACTGTCTTTATTTTAACTTTTATCTTACTAAAAAATGCATTGCATCCTGTGACTCCACATGTATGCACCATTGTCCACAAGAACTGTCCATATGATTTCGAGGTTTAAATGAGTGTTAAAAAATGATTCTTATAAATAATTTTTTTAATAATTGATAATAATTGTATAAACTAAAAACATAAAATCATTATAACAAAATAATCTATTTTATACAGTTAAACGGATCACGAAACTCTTCTATTATTTTTCAAATCAAAGTTACACTCTTTAATAAAGTGTTGTCTATAGTTATCACTGCCAATCTATTTTTGATTCAGTCGTAAAAAATGCGACACCCAAATAAAATTGTTGCTTAGTTCTTACTTGTGTGCGAGCATGTTATTTTTGCATGTAATTGCATTTTAAGTATCTAATATGCATTCGAGATTGGGTTCAACCCACACTAAAAGTTTTGATGGTTACTTCAATTTGTAGTACTCTCACATAGTTCTAATTATTGCAAAAACCGTAAGTATTTAATTAAAATTTTGGGCTCCCTTGGTGATCACGGTTGCGCAGCCCAAGGACCAGCCCTGTTCACCATAATATATTACATGTGGCATAAAATTTAATTTTGATAAAATGGATTTCTAATAAGACACAATTAGAAATGTTTAACAACAAATATACTGTGTAATTTTATACTTTTTTAAAATAACATAAATTAAAAGGTTAGGCTTCATCATTTATATTTTTTGCTACATAAAACATTGAACCGTCATGCTTAAATCACTAAGCCAAGTGTTAAACAAGTTTTCATGTTTTACAATACCCTTGAAGCATGATTTAAGAAAGTACGAAAATACCATTTCAAGGTGGTGTTTAGCGGGAAAAAAATGTAAAGAGATAAAAGTTCAAATTCATTATTTTAAGTAAACACGAATGAAAACAAATATGTTTATTATTATTAATGTAATCTCTTGAACATTTTTTTGTTTGTGTTTATGTTTATGTTTATATCGTTTCCGTTCATGTAATCGTGTGTTGCTAATTAGTCTTTTTTCAATATTTGAAATTTTGGTGATAATAATTATATAATGTTCTGCTATGTTGTGGTCGGGAACTTGCGAAGACAAAAATACATTCCTTTCACAATTAGAAAAACTATGAAGTAATAATTTGATTATCTAATGCACACAAAATTCTTAAATATTTTCTTTTTATTTATCTTAAATATGAGTTTAGTTGAATATAAAAGAAAATACAATCTAAAGCTACATATGGTATCAGGCATATACGTCAAATGTTACTAGAAATAGTTACAATTCAAACCCTTCAACTTATCAAAAAGATAAATTTGCCACATGAATTAATATAATCATATCATACTTCATGTACGGCTGAGATTTTACGGCTCTTGGTTCTGATTAATTTTATCAAGTTGAATACCCTTAAAAGCAGAGGTGGCAGTAGAGGCGGATGTACCATCTTGGCCCGGTGTCCCACTTTTATGGGCCATCTTTTTTTTAGCATGTAAAGCCCAGCCCACAACTTTGGCCTGTATATGCTCGTCAAATATTGACTTTTTGAAATGTGTTCCCATCTGCAAATTGGTGTCGAACATAAATCACATCTGCTTGTTTAAATGTAATTTTAATATATATATATAACTAGGTTAGTATCCCGTGTATTACACAAATTAATAAAGAAATACAACGAATACTTATAATTGAAAATTTAGAAAAATATAACATGATTTTTAACATAAAATACGATCACAATTTCGTATAATTTAATGTTAAATATCTAAATAATAATATTATTTCTTTAAAAACTAACTTTTTTATAGTTTATTTTTCTTAAACATTGTGTTTCAAATAATTGGTTTTGAAAATTTTATAATCTATAATAATATTTTTTTAAAAAGTGTCTTTAATATTAATATATTTTTATGCATTAAAAATATTTTTTATTTAAAAAATGTATTAAAAGTTTATTTAATATTAGATATTTAATATTAGAGAGAGGAGGGAAATGAGGGCCGAGAAATTCTAGAAACATGCCATGTGGCATGAAAAAGCTTTATTTATTAGTATAGGTAGATTAGAAAATATAAAAAAATTGGATCTTGTAATGAAATACCTGTGTCACGAGGGCGTAAAGTGGCAGGGTGCTATAACTACACAAAACCTGGATAAACACTCTGCAATAAAACCAGAATTCAAGCGAGATTAGTGTAGGGTTGCACACTTGCACAAACCTGTTTTTTTCTCCAAACCGGTTCGGTTTGAGGCCCGATTCGGTTTGGCCAACGGATGGTCAAAACAAGTTTGCGTGAAAACCGGTTCGGTTTGGAAGCCGGTTTGGGAGATTGAGGATGTCAAACCTATAAAACCGGTTTGGAGAATTGAAACCTGTTTGGAGGGGTTGAAACCGGTTTGGAAATCGGTTTGGGAGATGAGGATGTCAAACCGGCGGTTCGGACTGGTTTGGGAACCGGTTTGGATGGAACAGGTTTGAGAACTATGGAATACCGGTTTGTAAACCCAAACTGGTTTTTTTGCCCATGTCTAGAGTAGTGTGGGCCATGGCCCATGTAACAAGTTTAAGCATGCAAAACCTGGTCCAAAACTAGGCCCAGCCCCTCATTTAAAAAATGTATGATTTGGGCTTGACAATCCAAATTGTCCTAACCAGGCATTTTTTTTAATTTTTCAAAATTATTATAAAATCAAATCTCGATAAGCCCAAAGATTGATTATACGTCACTAGGCCGGGCTCTAGGCCCGGTCTAGTCAAAGAGTGATTGTGTGTATATACCAAAAAAATTGCATTAACAGATAAGTTACCCGATGATCAACCGTGGGATAATGTAAGCAACTTGTCCCATTATGCATGAATCAAAGCCATATTGAACCCAAATCCAGAAGAAGAATGCAATCTCAAACGCATTTTGAAAGAGAATAAAATGTATGAAAAAAAGCACGATTTTGGGGCGTTGAAACCAAAAATGATCATCTGATGGTTGAACAACTAATTCGCCTTCTATGGCTTCATGTTTTTCAGCAACATCTTGAGCCAACTGAATTATTATGTGCTCAAGCTTTGTTCCCACAGCAAGCAGAAGCTGGTAAATTTTTAAAAATAAAACTGATAAGTAATAAATAAGTTAATTAGAAGCAGAATATGTTTATTCAAATGTTAAAAATTGATGTTGCTAATAATTGGTGAGCTATGAATTAGGGTACTTACAAATAAAGGGAGGAAAGCTATCCAAAAGTATACATGTAAACCTGAAAAATTTTCATGTTTGGTTTAGTAACACTGTGACAGGTTGAAATGGGTCATTTTTAGTATGCGAGTATAATTTTCCTAAATGTTAATTTTTTTTAGGTTTTTTAATACAAGAAACTAAATTAACCAAAGATGACAAAATAGGTGGGTTGGTTAACGGGTCAAAATAAGTATTTTTTAGAGTGTGAACAGTATCTCAACAAAATCAATAAAAAAAAATTAATTAATATATTTGTTTTTAAGATTTAAAAAGTCTTAAGCATTGAAAATAAGCTTTTCTTGCAACTTTTTTTTAATTGTTTTAACTGTTAACCGTTTCAAACTTTGAGAAATGGAGAGTAATATAAAATGTGGTTGCATACCGTTAATGTTCAGCAACAAGAACATGACCACGAATACCCAAAGATACCAGCTGCAACAATTAGAACACAAATAAATAATTATTGATACAAATGAACCCATAAAATGATCTTTCTCAATCACTTTGACTTTTGAGAGTCAAATGGGTGGCTTTTAGTTTCAGAAGTGTCATTAATCACATTAAAGGGGTAGACAATCTTTATATAGAGTAGGAGTTTTAATTGTCTCAAATTTACGGGTTGTATAGCTGAGCCCAACAGACCCATATATTTATTCGTGTCAATGACATTAGCCCTGACCAGAGAAACTTAAAATTGTATCATGTTTTGAGTCGACCCGTTTAAATTTCATTCGTGAATGTGCGTGAATATCTACTGATATAGTAACAATTTAAACAACTGATAGACAATGGAAAAATAAAAAATCAAATATTAACACTTTTTAAATAATCTTCTCTAAAGTCTTGAAAGTTTTATAAACCCTTGAACTTAGACAGGTTTAAAATTCAACTCTTAAACTAGAGTGTTCAAAAGCTAAGAAATGACTTGCCTGATTCCAACGACCTTTTTGAAATCATCCTCCAAAGCCCGTATCATGTATTTGTGAAAATTGAACTTCGGGTTTGACCTGCAATGTGTCTTTAAAAAAAATTTATAAAAAGTCAAATAAAAAAAAAAAAGACAGATGGGTTTGAAAAAATATATATAATAATGGATTCAAATCCTTACTGTAATGAATCCCAAACGCAGTGCTACATAATCAGACTTGGTGACAGATCCGTAGAATTGCTTGAAGAAAGAACGCTGTAATGTTCATCAAAGAATAAAAGTTGAGCGATAATGTTAGGAATTAATAATGTTCAGTTAGTGCATCGTTAAGTGGCGGTTGGCTAACAGTTACAACAAGAAGGGTCACGCCTGCTCGAAGAGGCGTGGACTCGATGGTTCAAGGGGGCACAAATGAATATGCATGGCTGAACATATGGGTCACGATGGTTCAGCCACATCAGTCTATATAGTACGTTTGGCTGCAACGGTTCAGTGGCTTGTTCTAAAATTGAAATGGTTCGATTCATGACAGTTGCTTATTAGCAATTATAATGATTACAAATTGGTCTATAATAGATGAAAACATAAACCGTTAATTCTATATACGTTGAAATTTTGTTGAATTGATCTAAAACGGAAAAAATTAGACCCAAATGATATTTTAGTTAACTTACCAGCCAACCTCTAATTGCTGAACGTTTGCCAATACCAACGAAACGGCTCCTAATAAAGTCGTGATCTCTAACATGTGTGACTTTCCGCTTTAGAACTACACATAACATCCATCCATTTAATTAAAAAAATAATTATAAACTAAACTCATTAAGTTGTACAAAATTTAAGAGAAAAATAATTACTAATAAATTCAACTAAAATTAAACAAGGGTTGACCATTTTCAATTCAACACTTACCTTGTGAGTGGTCAAAGTCATCTTTTGTGACTGATTCTTCCCATAGCTTCCATTCTTGTATCTAAGCCATGATAATAATTAAGATAAAAAGGGATTTTCATATGTAAATAAAACAGTAAAAATGTTTATAAATATGTGATTTTGAGAGCTTTTTTAATAAAATTATTTGAAAAGAAAAGAGAATAAGTTGTTTTTTTTTTAACTTTTACTAACCTTAGCGACTCCAAATACGACAGTAAGGACAGAGAATGTCACATGCACGACAGCCAGGACAAAAATAAATATGTGTAGATGATGCAGTGCCTCAAGAGATAGAAGCGGGACCTTGTTCTGTAAATACATGTAGAATATATATATATATATATATATATATATATATATATATACAAGCTAAAGTCATGAACGTGATTATAAACAAAAATCCAACACGTTGAGTATTTATGATGCCCGAGAACCCCGTAAAATAGGTAAACTCTCGTCACCCATTGGTTCAATCCGAGATTAAGTTCAAGATTCCTCTTCTCACATATTATCCATTAAAGTGTCGCTAGTAAGGCTTGAACCTTGCTCTCAAGGAGAAAGGGCTGAGCCTTAACCACTAGGCTAGGTTTGCTAGATTGCATTTTTTTACAACGAGTTTGTTTTAGTGATGCATATAATCCAGATTTGTTACCTTGGAAGCACAATAACCCACAGCCGGTGCTTCTTCCGCAAGTAAGTGACGAATATGAGACGCACCCTCGAGTGTATCTTTTTTATATCTCAAGGAGCAAGGAAGAAGGTGTTTCATTAAACTCTCATTTACACAAATCTCGACAATTCTTGATTGGAAAACAGTTAAAAGAAGAGAAATAAACCCCAAAAGCATCAACTCTGCATCCAAACAACAAACAAACATGTGGTATATCCATGAGAAATCAAGACTTTTAGCGACAGAATTCCGCAAATCAGGACTTTTAGCGACAGACGGTTTCGTGAGAAATTTTTCAGTGAAGGTATGAGTTGTCAGTGATCCGTCGGAAACCCAAATGTGGTTAAGATTTCAATGATGGATTGACGACAAAATAAACACCTAATTAAATCAACTTGACAACATCACTAACGGATTAACGACGAAAACTTTAGCGACGGATTAGCAACGAAAACGACTGGAAACCAAAAAAGAAGGAAATACACCTTCTTTGATTTTTTGTAAGGCTTCAAATAGTGGCTTTTGACCCTTCTCCTTTAGTTTCTGCACAAAAGTGGTTCAACAAAAACAACTTTACTTTATATCATCAAATAAAGACCAACTAGCTGTTGAACAGACCTTGCCGGCATAATGCAGCAGACGTTCGACCGCAAGAGAGATCCCGACAATGACCGTACAGACGGCAGCGACGACCCATGTAGGCGTGAACTCTAACGAGGTGCCTTCCGCTTCACCACCCGCCATGTATCTGGTTCAATCTAGCAGCCTACACGAAATTACAAATTGGGTATGTGGATAGTTTTGTTAGATATATTGTTTAGCAACAACGACGACTCAGTTTAACTCATCGTTTTGCCACTTGCATCGAGTTAGGCCCTATAATCAGTGTTTTATTATGGTGACAAAATAACAATCACCATAATTGTTGTCGCTATATAGTGATGTATAGTCACATGGTCCTTGCAAAAAATATCAAGCAACATATGTATGATTTTAAAATTCTTATCAGCATGTGCCATTGTTTTATCTAAATGGCAACCAATATTGTCCAGAAATATTATAAGAAATTTATTTATAAATTAAATGAAAGATATGAAGTTTCAAGTGGTGAGGGATGAGTACGTCCATCTCAGCGAGTCACGCTAACATTGGCGAAGCTTGAACATTTTTTTTAAAGAATGAAGGAAATTTATGATACTCACAGTACATGTTAATTTGTTGAAATAATGGAGGCGACACCAACTTTTTGACTGAAAAATTAACACCAACTATATATTATTATGAATCCAAACAACTCAATTTTCAAATCGAATAACTCGTACAATCAAAACCCAAAGCACAAATTTCCAAAATAACACTAACTTTTCATCCAAAATCGTCAATAATTCAAGAATACGAAAAAAAATCTTTTTGTCAACATCACTTGTTACCGCTCTCAAATGAAACCTCAATCAATCTATCCAACTCAACAAATATACTTTCGTTGAATAGGGCTCATCTCAACTAGATCTCAATTTGTGTCTGAAACTCAACCCAACCTAACTCGTATTTTGTTCTCGAAACTCAACCCTAACAATAATAGAAAGTAAAAATAACACTACTGCATCTCAACTTGGAGTAATGTTCCTATTATCTTGTGAGGAGTGGACCATATTTGAAGATTTATACATAGGTAAAAGCTTGGAATGGCACTTTTGAAGACTCCATCATGGGGAACAATTTTATTTATTTCTAAAACAATATTATTAGTTATTCTATTTCTATTATTTACTAACTTTTTATTTCTTTTATTTTTGAAAGAAATGGTCAAAATGACACCCATTTTGAAGGCATATTCGTGAGCTCTTTTTTAAGCAAATAAAGGAAGAATACCGTACCCGTGGCATGATTTCGTCCAAGTGGGAGGGTCTATGCTTAAAAGTGTTAAAATTTAACGAGATCTACAGCAAAAAGTATAATAACCAAAATCCCGATAGTTAGAGGATGATCATCCAAACTGAAGAAGTAGTTCATAAAAGCAAAAATAAATAAATAATAAAGTTCAGAAAAATATATTTTTTAAGAAATAAGTTATGACTGGTAGGGACCACAAATCAATCATCACCAATCATGTAAAAGAAAAGTCAGTTATAGTGGGACCGGGAGATATGAGAGGCCGATTAATATGACAAATAGTAGACTCTAGTGTAAGGCCTATGTAACAATAAAAAATACCTTATAAAAGGAAACGTAAAACAAGAAAAAGACACTGTGTCTCCATTTTCCTCAAAAGAGAAAGATTACTAAAAACACTCACACACATAGGAGATAGCACCGTTTCTGAAGCAGGGGTAGTATTGTTGGATTGCTATACTCACTCAGAGTGGTGACATAAAGATATGATAATCGGACATGGATTTTCTAAAGTTTCGGTTATTACATCTTCATAAACTTACAAAAATATCAAAATCTAAGGAATACCAAAGCCTCACCACATCGAACAGTCGTCAAATTAACTTCAACAACACCAACGACGATGTTGAACCAAGAGGAGCATATTTGACCGTTCGAGAGAGATAAAAGGAAAGGTAAACAAGTATCATTCTGAAATCATAACAGTCAAATCTGCTTACATAACTGTGAGTTAACCTTTGTTTTTGTTCCTTTCGAACGGTCAAATCTGCTCCTCTTGGTTCAACATCGTCGTTGGTGTTGTTGACTCACGTGAGTTTAGTGCATCTTTTAATTACTCTTATCCAATTACCATACATAGTCTGATAGATGGCAAATGATTGAAGTTGTTAATTAATTGTGTAAAAGTGACAGAAAGTAAAAATAATCCTGTTATTATTTTTGTTTATTGCTATTATTTTTATCCGTTATAATTTGGTCTCTATCAAGTATAAAATGACAAGAAAGTAAAGTTTAATTAAACTTGGAATTTTGTGCATTAAACTTTTTTTAACAGCTTAGAACAAACACACCTAAAACGGGATTTCAATCGCCCCTCGAATTTAACGTTTTGAGACGTATGTCCAAATCCATCACATGAGGAATCCATAACTAGAGTTGGGTAAACCGAGTTTTTTAGAACCAGTTCCTGAACTAGTCCCGGTCAATAATGTCAATAACCGGTTTTTGGCCAGTTCGTTTTGGTTTAGTTCGGGTTTTGATTTCTTTGAGAATCCAAACCACATGCACCCGCCGGTTCGGGTATGACCTATTCCTGTTTGGGTTGTCGGTTTCGGTTCCGGTTCCGGGTTTTTTGCCCAACTCTATCCATAAATAGATAAATCATAATCACCAACCTTGTCTTGGCAAATAAATTTTGACATGGATGCAAACCTAAAGTCCAAACATTCAGGACTACAGCCCAGCCAAGAATAAAAAAAGGATTGGACCAATAATTATCAAGAACTCCAAAATTCTAGGAAAATCTAAAGCCCAGAGAAAACTGGACCAATAGTCATCAAGGATTAAAATAATTAAAAAAAAATGGGCAGAAAATGAGTGGAAGCTGAGCAACAATTGCAATCGACAAGAAATAAATATTTTGAAACGCCATCACTCAGTGAATGAGCGAGAAAGCGTTATTGTTTACTAATTTTTGTTATTTATATATATAATAAGCAAATTATAGCGGATTCAGTGAAGGGTTTTGAAGATCAATTTGATCGGAAGTAAAAATCAAGAACAATTATGCAGGAGGTTGGGTTTTTGGGGATGGGAATCATGGGGAAAGCCATGGCGATGAACTTGCTTCGTCATGGGTTTAAGGTCCATGTTTGGAATCGCACTCTTTCAAAGGTATGTGTATCTGCTATTGATTATTGATATATATTTTTTTTATTTCTGAATGATTTCGATGGTTGATGGTTTGATAAATGATTGCGTTGGATTAGGAATTTTTTTTCATTTTATGATTTGAGATGGGTATTTGGTGCATTTAACTATGTAGTCTATTTATCGATTGATTTTGCATTACCATTACAGGATTTCGAATCTAGTGGTTGATTATGATGTTTTAGCTATGGTTATGGTCTAATTTGAAGATCAATGTTTGGATTTATGCTTTCTTGAATATTAATAGTTCTTGTTAATATAAAGTTAAACTATTTCAAGACTAGAAATTGTAATCTGAATAAGAAAATATAAAAATAGCAGATTGATGGTTTAATCTTAGATTCTGTTGGTTTAGTTTTGTGTGTGTGTGTGTGTGATGCATTTGAGTCCATTTATCGATTGATTTTGTAATACCATGTTCATGGTTTTGAATCTAGTTTTCATTTCGGATATTATTAGGTTGTAGTGGTTGCATTTGTGAATTTGATGTTTAAGCTATGGTTATGGTTAGAGGTGGCAATTGTTACCCATGTTAAAGAAAATGGGTTGGTTTGGGTAAACAATTGCAGTATAATGGGTTGAAATGGGTAACATCATAATATTGGATGGGTTGAGATGGGTAGCACTTGAACACAATGCGGGTCAAGACAGGCAACCAATAAAGTATGTAAATGCAATGGATTCAAACATTTAAGAATGATTAAATACATATTTGATGAGAAAATCACTAAAAATTATCCAAATGGACTATTTGTTTACTTATAACACATCTAAAGTTAAATTAAATTGATGTTTTTTAACAACAATCCATTTAGACCCGAACTTATTTTGCTTAAAACCCGTGTTGACCCGCACCCATCCTGACCCGCACCCATCCTGACCCGAACCCGTTCTGACCCGTTACCCAACCCGCCCATTTTGCCAGGCATAGTTATGGTATAGTTTGAAGACCTCCAATGTTAGTATTTATGCATTCTCGAATAGTAACAGTTCTTGTTAGGTGAAGTTAAAAGGGTTGTTTGGATATGTACCACTACTAAATTAGAAATTATAATAATAACAAGAAAAAATAGAAATAGTGTTGTATTTGGATCGTGTTTGATTCTGCTAACCATGCAAGGATCATAGTGAAGTTTACAAAAAAATTACTAACTGATATTGGTTTTCTGAAATCAAGGGCTGTTGCTAAACACCAATATATATTTGTTTTACCTTATTTTAGAAACATAACCAGAAAACATATAGTTGTGGGTTCAAAATAAAGGTGGTGTTAAAAAAAACGAGAAAACATAAAATAAAAATTGTAGTTAAAAGGGGTCTTAATGCTGAATACTTGATTTAGTTCATTGATTTTAGAACCATATAGACATTTTGACTTTCTTAAGTCAATTTAGTAATTTTCACAAAATGACAAAATTTAACAGCTTCATACATTCATTTAGCTTTTGGGAACAATAAAGATGTAAACTGTACTCAATTTAGATTGCTATGTCCATATTTTTACGCATCAAGTGCAATTAAGTCCACAAGTGTTTTCCTAAATTTTACATATACACCTAAAAGTCAACATTTATCTCAAATTTTTACAAGAATCCCCCCCCCCCCCCCCCCCCTTGCAGTGTATTGAGCTAAAAGAGCATGGTGCCTTTGTAGAGGAGACTCCTGCGGCGGTTATTAAGAAATGCAAAGTCACTATTGGGATGTTATCAGATCCAGCTGCAGCTCTTTCTGTTAGTAATAAATTTTAAACACTTTGTTTTTTTTCTTTTGTTTTTATAAATCATAAAATATATCATACATCAATTTGGCATGTAGACTATATAGTAAACACTGAAATTGTGATTTTCTTTTCATCTAGGGGATGTTTGGGTGTATTTTTTAAACTGATTATTTGATAATCAAATTTTTTATTTTGAAAAAAAGATTTTATTTCTGATAATCCTATCATACAATGTTCAGATAGTTTTTGGGTAATCAATATGACACCTGTTGCAACAAAACTGATTATTAAAGTGTATAATAGTATTTGCCTGATTACCCTTCTTATAACATTGCTTTTACTCATCTCTCAAGACCTATCTTTTTATATCACAAGAATGCCTTTTTTGGTTATTTACTCATTTTACGCAAACACATCTTAAAAAATGATAATTTGCCAGACACTCAGATGCCTGATTACAACTTCCAACCACTATATCCTTCAACTTGTTCTACTGCAGCTGATCATCTGGCTTTGATTATTCAACTCAAAATGTTTCTGTTTTAGGTGGTATTTGATAAAGGTGGGATTCTTGAGGAAGTTTGCCATGGGAAAGGTTACATTGACATGTCGACGGTTGATGCTGAAACTTCCATAAAAATTGGCGAGGTTTAAGTTGCATTTTTCTACAATAATTGGCTTCATTAATGTTTGATGCATAATGTGACACTCCAAATGGTTCAGCTTTTAGAAATATATTTAATTTTTAAACAATCAAAGGGTTGATTTTTGGGAGATGATGTTAAAACTATCAACTTCATAAATACAGCACTGATTACAAGTGTGTATGCAATGAGTGGTGGTATACATAGTTATTTTTTGTAGTTTACAAATCACCTCTTTTTGTACTAAGGTTTGCCTTAATGGGTTAAAATGTTAAATGATTTAAATCTTAAAAGGTTTAAATTAAAAAAAAAAGTTCAAAAGTCAAATCATCATTGTAATGATATAGTTTTTCGAGCTGTATATCAAACAAGCTTATTAATTGTAAATTTTAACCAAACCCTTGTTGACCCGTTTGAACCTGCATTACCTGCTTGAGTGCTTGACCCGCCCATTTTGCCACCTTTAATGTAGGTTTTTTTTTTCAGGCGGTTAACGATAAGGGAGGGGTATTTCTTGAAGCTCCAGTCTCAGGTAGCAAAAAACCAGCAGAAGATGGACAGTTAATAATTCTTGCTGCTGGGGAGAAGGTAATTTTTTAGGATGAGACAAAACGGGCCTGGTCGATACGTCTAAACTTTTCTTTCTTTTTTTCATTAATGAATCTTATAAATAATTAATAAAGCAAATGTTATTTCCAAAACTATTATTAGAACAATGATACAGAATTCCTTTAAGATAACAATTAGGATGCTTTAAGAATTTAGTACGTCATTTCTACTTTTTTGCTATATTTTAATTTTAGCCATTTTTTGAAATAAAAAATAATCCAAACCAACTCATTTTCACATAACGTGTTGAAATATCCCCCTCACTCACATTTAACCATGTGTATGTGAAATGTGCATAGAATTTTAGCCAAATGATGACTTCATTTGATATGTCATGGATTTGTATTTTCTAGTTCTTATTTCATATCTTTGTGTGCCCGGTGTGCACATAGGCACTGTATGATGGTGTTCTTCCTGCATTTGATGTTTTGGGGAAGAAGTCATTTTACTTGGGTGAGGTAGGAAATGGAGCAAAAATGAAACTTGTTGTCAACATGATTATGGGCAGGTATGTATTTCATTATTTTCATTGACAATTTTTTCTAAGTTGTGATGTAATTTTTTAATCTTTGGTATGTTTTTGTCATTTTCTTTGACTCCATTTTTATTTTGTGGTTATCATTTGCATGATAGGTGCATAAATGAAGATATAAATAAATATCTTTCAAGAACTTATAAATTATGTAGGACATGCATGCTAATTTGATTATAACTTTACTCATCAAAGTGATTATTGGAAAAAAATGAAATGATAATTTAGGTAGTATTTGGTATACAAGAATGAAAGCCGGAATGAGATGAACTATTACGACAGAATGGGAAAAAAATTATGTGTGTTAAGGAGTGTTTTTTCCTCAACTTCAACTTACATTTTATTTATGTACTTTTTACTATTAAGTTTTATGATTAGCTTATAACGTACATTCTTTCAAAAACAATAATTTGATTGATGCAAGTTTATTTTTCAAAATTAAACAAAAGTATTATTGTTTTATATTCTTATAAGATGTTTTCTTGATTTTTTTTCTTCATGTTTAATCTTCTAATTTGCAAATATAAATTTTTTGTATATTTTATTCAGTTATGTGCTAATAAGAAACAAAACACGTATTTAGATTCATAAAACATTTATAAAGTTGATACATAAAATAATATTTATTTCTTAAAATAAGAAATATTAATCTCTTTCTAAATATGTCATGTTTAATGATAATTTAAATAAGAATATATGAAAAAATAGAAAAGAAACATATATGGGTACCACTTTCCATTTAACAACGCTAACCATACATGATAGTGCAATGCCATGGATTCTATTACACCACGCATTCCATTACCTTGTTCATTCCATTCCGTCAATCCGTCCAACCAACCAAATAAACCCTATAAGGTCTAGATAATTACTATATCATTAAAGATTTCTAGACTACTCATTTACCTAATTGTCCTTAGATTCAATCAATTAATTATTTGGTTATCTGTTTCTGTTTCTACATATGAACTGCTAGTCTAGTTCTATTGATTTTATTTATGTTTTGGTGCAGTATGATGAATGCCTTCTCAGAAGGACTTGTACTTGCTGACAAAAGTGGACTTAGCCCTACAACTCTTCTCGAAGTGTTGGTAAGATAACGAAACTGTAATGTTGGTTCTAATTTCATGATTTTAAATATTTTTACAAACAAACATGTTTACTGTTTTTGCTAGTAATTATTAGGAGATAAATAAAGTTTAAAACAAAAAATTAAAAAAGAGATATTCACAGGTTTGTTCCTCCTTCCTACTATTGGCCAAACATCTCAAACCAATTTTATAAAATTTATTTAAGTTTGTTATATTGTTGCTAAACAGGTTATGCAAGTATATGCTCTTAAATTGCTATTTTTATGATATTTTTTAAAGAATTTCTAGAGTTAGTTACATAGTTGGTTCTTATGGTTTATGAAAAGTAACTAGATTGGATACCAAGGGTTTAAAGGAACATGTTTGGGTTTTATTTTTCTCAATTTTGTAATGAGTTTGGATTTTAAGCCTAATCTCTGTATCTTTTTTCTTAAATTAGGGTCAAATGATCAAAATATCCTTTGACTTTGACTATTTAAAAATCAAAGGGTATGTTGGTCAGTTTAAGCTATAAACGGAAAAGTTAAAGGACGTTAACCATTAATGGCTAAATCTTTTATTTTAAACGCTTAGTACCCAAACTTGTTACTTTCCGCAAACAATAAGCATCGTCTAGACGTTAGTGTAATTAACTCTAATTTTTGGGGTAAATGAATTTGTTGTTATAACATACAGTAGAAATGTAAAACACCGAACCACTAATATACTTTTGGGGTAATTGAATTTGTTGCAGGATCTTGGTGCAATTGCCAACCCAATGTTTAGAATGAAAGGGCCTTCTATGGTCTCCAGCGATTTCAACCCTGCATTTCCATTAAAACATCAGCAAAAAGACATGAGATTGGCTCTAGCCCTTGGTGATGAGAATGCAGTATCAATGCCGGTGGCAGCTGCTGCCAATGAGGTACACCATCTGTCATCTCTAATCTGCCATGGTCACCTTTTTTTTATCTAATGGGCACCAAAAGTTATATGCATATCAACAAAGGGCTTAAAAGCTCAAACTTAAAAAAGAATTCGAGTTGAGCTCTAATAAACTCACTTAAAATTTACTTTGTTGTGTTTTTTTCTATGTTTGTACTTGATTTTGATAAAGTTAACTTTATCATGTTAGATATTTGTCAATAAAATCTCATCTTTTTATACACCTTTATAAGATGTGGCAGTTTCAACTTATTAACAATGTAATATATTATGTTTATAATTTTTGTAAAATGAAAACTTGTTTGTTAGTCAATTCAACCCATCCTAAGCTAACCAGCTTTGACCTTTTTGATAGTTGCACAACCAACTGACCCATAACCTTTGTTTTAAATGACACGCCTGAGGCATGAAGTGCACATAAAAACACATCAAGGGTTTGTGGAGACACCTCATGTACTTGGAGGTCAAAATTGGTCAAAGTTAGGGTCTGTGTGAGATTTATATGTAAAAAGTAAAAACAGCCAGAGGGATGAAGAATTTATGAAAGTTTATTAATAAAGCTGCTTTTTTGCACTTTTTGGACAAAGCCTGTTACTAGATCAGATTACCAAACACAGCATGATTTCGCGTTTATTAAAACTTTAATTAATTTTTAATTATTTATTTTTTGTTTATTATTACAAAATGCAGTCATTCAAGAAGGCTAGAAGCATTGGATTGGGCGATCTTGATTTTTCAGCTGTTTATGAGATTTTCAAGGTGACTGAACCCTCACCTTGATCCAGATAGTGAAGGAAGTTGCCCCTTTTCACAAATCAAGCATTCTTCCTTTCATTAGTTACGACGTGTGGCATTTGGATGACGAAAAACACTCATGCTTCATTTTATTTTTATTATGCTTATATATTCGGATCGATTAAAACATTTTAAATGCTTCATTATCAAAAGAACCAGAACCAGACAGATTTATCTTTTTAACTGGAGTCTAGTCTGTCTCATTGACATTCAAATCTTTCTTGATGACCAGAAATACTTTTCCTCTCTTAAAAAAGATCATTCCAACTTGATACTGATTTTGATTTTTAGGTTTTCTCAATTTTGTATTTTATACATCTGACAGTTAAATAACCACCAATTGCTGCATGATGATTTTGACTGCATTCCCCCATATTGTGAAGCAATCTCTCATATTCTGCCTACATTAATATTCAATTATGCACAAATGCACATGTAGATTTGT
Source organism: Mikania micrantha (assembly GCA_009363875.1). NCBI lineage: Eukaryota > Viridiplantae > Streptophyta > Magnoliopsida > Asterales > Asteraceae > Mikania > Mikania micrantha. The sequence continues at coordinate 293,256 of SZYD01001863.1, forward strand.
TCAATGTCACATTCAGTCAACTTCAATGTTACAGGTTTCAAACCACCAATTTGTCATCGTTGAATTAACTAAAGATAGGAAACCTTGCACAAACACGCCAGAATGTCATCGGTTCGAGCAATTTTTGGAATTAACGAGGGGTTAGAAAGGTGGTTTGCTATTCACCAATCATTAGTAATTCTTAGAGCATCTCCAATGCAGTTTGCTAAAAATGCTTAAAAGCACCTTCAGTCACCATTGCTTTCATCTTTTGAAACATGTATCCTTTTAAATGAATCAAATCACAAAGATCCCTACTTTTTCATATCATTACAATCGTTTTCATAGAGTTGGAGTAACTGAACTGTTTAAAATCTTGAAACATAGCGTTTGAATTTTACAAAATTTGAGAAATTGATAATTATAAAGCTACATGCAAAATACCTGGTTAACAAAAACACATAAAAGCACAGGTTCTAAAAGATATGATTCTGATTATTCGATTACAAATAAATCAGTTACTAAACAAACAAACTTACCCAGTATATTCTCACTTTTCAGTAGGGTCTGAGGGGGAAGAATAGACAAATCAGTTACTAAACATGATGGCTAAAGTCTGGTTTAGGCTGAATTTTCTGGGTTTGGCCCCAACTGAGATCCACCTCTAACTAGGGATATGTTTTTTTACCCGAACCCGAAGAACCAACCCGAAAAACACCTATCTGAACCCAAAAATACCCAACCCGAAAAAGCCTATTACCCAAACCCGAAAGCTTATAATGGTTCGGTCCTTTGGTATCCACGAGGTTTGTTCGGGTAAACCCGAAAAACCCAAACTAGGGTTCTAAGGGGCGGTAACATTATTTGATTTTAAAAGCCTCTATATATTTTGAGATTGTTGAAAAAATACATGTTTTGGTTAAACACGTTTAAATTTTATTTGTTTGAAAAATAGAATGTTAGTTTTTCAAGTATTACCCAAGAACCGTTTAACTCAACCCGATTAAACCCGAGAACCAATTAAACCGAAGTTAAATAGTTCGGTTCTCGGTTCTAATTTCATATTACAAAAACCCGAATAACCCGACCCAAGCAACCCGAGGAACCAACCCAAGTACCCAACGACACCCCTACCTCTAACGGGTTCAGTAAGGGTTAGATGGGTTAGATCTGACCCATACAGCTCCAAGACCCGGCTCAACAATGTTTCAACAAAACACAACCATACATTAACTTAATATTTAATATCATTCGTTATACTGAACATTTCAAAAAACAAAAACAAACAAAACAAAAAAAACCCGTTTTTGACAGTTTCAGTTTTGACACGTTCATTATACCACCTCTAACCAGAAGCATGCCAACAACTTTCAAAAAGATGGTTCCTTTTTCAAGTGCTGAAGAATCCATTCGCATTTCTTCCAAGTGCTGAAAAACCGATACTTGTGGATATCAAGGTCGTTATTTACACAAATTTGAATGCCCAATTTCACATCATAAGTAATCCTCACATTTGAATTTGATGTTACTTCTTAGACATTTGTGATTTGAATACATTATCTTTGTAGTATTTAAGTTCCGCTATGCTTTCTTTAATGTCATCCATGGCTCTGTGCTTCTTCTCCTTCTTTGGAGCTTTCTTTTTATCTGTACATAAGTAATTAAAAATAATTATGATTACAAAAACTATATTGTTACAATAATAATAAATTAAATCTTAAAGTCACAGCACAGGACGCTGTATGAACAACTTTCAATTTATATGACCCTACTTGTTCTGTTTCCCTTTCTGCTAAGTTTCTGAATTGAACCATTGGGACCATTTGCAAACCCAAATTAGCCCGTTAATAAGTAAATGAGTCGAAATCACCATCTTTAAAGTTTAAAAAATCTCATGCCAAATGACTTTAGTTGAAATTTGTGTTCTTTTATCATGAAATTACCAGGATTAAACAAGTGTATGGCAACAAAAATGATATTCCTTTGGATGTACTTTCCATGGTCATTAAAAATATTTTGTAATTTAGACAAAACATGCAAGAGTTACAGGCGTTCAAAAACCATTGAAACCAACCAAACCAAGTTGGCCAGTGTAACCTTTATTATTTACATTTTTTTTTCATTTGTGGAATGAGTAGTTATGTATATTTATTATAAACATGAACCATCTTCATAATAAAAAAAAAACCGAAAATTTGTTCAAGCCACCAAACCAACCGTTGACCGTCAAACCACCCAACCGGTTAGGGCGTTTGACCAAGAATTTTCATTAAAGACAGCCGAACCCCAACCAGACCATGAACGCCTATAATATGAGTGGTATAATGTAATTATAAAGCAATAATATACACTGAAGCCCATAATTTAAAGATTAGACCATGATAATAATTTAAGTTCTCTAAGAAATAAGTAAATACACCAATTTATCATATTGATTAAATAGATGGTGGAATTTATGGGCTAAATTGTCATGATAATTAATTAGGGACGCTATCTTTGGAATTAAGTGTAATTGTAAATTTAAGCAGTAAATTTAACCAGTTTTGAGTCTCAAGCCCATGTAAACAGAAGAACATAACTAGTTATACACATGTAATGAGAAGTTCACACACCTCTAGGGAACCAACGGAAACATAAAGTATTAATGCTGCTGACATCAACGACTACATGAGAGAAAAGACTAGCCAAATCAGGCATGTACTTCTGCACAAAAAATATATATATATATATTAATTTCATTTTACTTGAATAAAATATTTAACAAAAAGAGTACATCTAAACAGAGTACACAAAAAAATATGTATATTAATTTCATTTTACTTGAATAAATATTTAACAAAAAGAGGACACAAAAAATAAACAGAAGGGATGGCTGCAGCCCATATAAGCCTTCAATTATTCATTGTGTTGTAGAATTTGTAGCATTTGTATGTAAGGCTAGCCACAAGCCTACAATGGTTAAACACTTGGTCTATGTCAAGTAATGGCGGCAGAGTTGGACTGTTTATTGTGTGAATATGTCAAATCAAGTTATGATTTATGCCCCAACAGGTCAAACAAGTAAAAAGAGTTAAAACATCTCAAAAGCATCAAAAGTGTTTTTAATGCATAAAATTCACAATGATTCAAAAAACTATACTATTATTATCAATATGATATAATTTTCTATACACATTTGACAGATTAATTATATACAGAAACACGAATTTATTTTGGAGGAAAGGGGTTTCAAGTCAGCCAACCTAATCGCACATGCACAAGAAGTCAAAAAAAACATGTCTTGACCAATTACCCAACCTGCCCATATTTCAAAATCTAATATCAAGTAGTTATTTCTGCAAATTACACACTCGAGTAATTGCTTATGTTTTTACCTTCAAGAACATAAAATCAACATAAACTGAGTTTCCTGCAATCTGAGGAGTGTATGCGCCCACATGTTTCTTGACAAATTCAACAACCTGCAGAAAATATCAGGCTTTCGCTTTTGATTAAAGATAAAACAAAAAAATCAGTGTGGTTTATTTATGGGAGCTGATTTTTAGATCATTAAATTACTAGTCACCATCAACTTGCAATATTAGGGTTGAACTATATGCTATTAGTGTTGCATCTGATGATGTATTATTCAGTAAATTCACTGTTGCACACATTCATTTCTTTTTCTTGATCCTACACAAATAAGAATTAGACGGAAATGGTAATTTCCACCACAGAAAAAGCAACAAGCACAACAAAGGAGCTAGTAGTTGCTTAGCTTGTGATAATGCATACCAATAAGTGCTAAAGGAGGTATTATCAGCATACTTATGCATAAATCAATTTGTGTTGTGATTTATCTCTAATGGATAACAGAAAATTAGCTTAAAAGAAAATGCCTAGAAAACTTTTGGAGTGAAATTACTTGTGTATTTATCGTGTCTTATATATATATATATATATATATATATATATATATATATATATATATATATAGTGTTAGGATCAAATACAAATGGATGGTTTTGTAAAAAGTGTAAAAAGCAAAGTGCTATTATAGATAACAAAGTGCTATTATTAACAAGGAACTATTAAATATTATAATAGCACTTTGTTATTTATAATAGCTCTTTGCTTTTTACTCTTTTTACAAAATTATCACTTTTTACAAAAAATTGCAAAAATTTCCCATTTGCACGTATCTAGTCAATGACAACATTATCTTTGATAAAAAAAATGTGCATGCAACAGCTTGCCCATTATATAAATAATCTTGATTTTTTGAAAATATCCCTAAAAAAAGCGAAATTATGAGCTGGAAGTCTCCTCCCAGACCCCATTCAAAAGTGGGAACTCACTGGGTATGCTTGTTTGTTTTGATTTTGGTCTACAAGATCCCCCCTTATCCACGCTTATCGAAGGATAGTTAAGATTTAAGACATCTTATAACAGTCAAAGACTTTGGTAAACTACATGACTAGTAATCTAAAAGAATTCTTTAAGATAAGATGGAATGTGTATATATGTGCACTACTATTGAGTGACAGATGTTGCCCCTAACTTGGTTTTAAATTGCGCGCATTTTGAGCGCATATTGCGGCAATGCGATGATGCGCCTGGATCCTCGCAACGCAACCCTTAATGCGAATACACTCCATGATGCGGCGGTGATGCGGTGGAGGACGCAATATGCGGTGGTCGAGGGTTGCGGTACTATTGCGCCGATTTAGGGTTTACGCAAAAATTGAGCGGCAATTGATCTGTCTATTCACATCGTCACCTTGGAAATCAACGAAATTTTTTTCGTAAATCTCCAATTTCTCTTGATCTCTTCTAAATTCTCCAAATCTTCTTTTCTTACCTCCGACTTCCGACTGGGCTCAACTTCCAATTTCATTTTTGGACCATCCGACCAGGTACGATTTAACTTATTCAATTCATTTGCTGATTTCTTCAATTTGTTGATTTCGTAAGTTCACAGTTCTTCATATTTGTTTAATTTTTGGTTGATTTGATTATTTTCTTTCATAAATCATAAGTTTATAGTTGATTGATTATTCATAATCTTCATATTATTTTAATTTTTAGTTGATTGGATTATTAGAATATTCAAATATTTACCTTTTTTGCAATGTGTAGAAAATTTAGAATTTTTATGACCATTAGCGCATCTCTTACGTGATGCGCTCGCATCGCGCATCGCGCAACGGTTTTTTGAAACATTCGCATCGGATCGCATCGCGCAATTTAAAACCAAGGCCCCTAATATTGTAAAAAATATACAAATTTTATAGCAGTTCTCTGTGATTATATGAGCTATGTTGAAGGATAAAGCTAACCAAAAATGAGGCTTTGAAAACTGGGGTACCTGCTGTTCAGCTTCTTTTTCACTAATGGTACTTTGGATCACTCTTTCTGTCAAACCTATTAACAATATGTTAGGCCAGAATAGTATTACAAAAAACTATGCTATTCTAATAAGTCCCCAGAGACCCTACCAAATACCAATAGCTACTGCTATAAATGGGATTGTACTGAGTATGTTTGTGATGTTATTTTTAATAAGAACAAGTTAAATGCTACTTACCACTTGCTGCATGATGTTTCCGACACCATTCTCCCATTTCATCAAGACACTTTTTGTTTGATGTATAACCAAGTCGGGACCCTGAGACAAACATTAATATATTCAAATCTTATGAAACTGCATAATAGTATGATGAATATAATTCCCAAACTAAGCTAGAGAAACAAGGTCAAGAAACAGTTATTTCTAAAAACAAATATAAAGAAAAAGGCAAAAAATACCCATAAACGTCCTCGTTAAATAGTATTAAAATAAGAGCCAGTGATAAAGTATATGACACAAACATGCTAGGATGATAGGATACAATCCCATTTGTGAACCACATTTTACAAATTGGATACGGAAGGCAAGACAGATTTATGAACACAAGCGCGTGCGCACATAAATCATTGTATGAGTGTATGACTACTTTGGGGACTACACAGGAGAAAATAAAAGGAAATGGTATAAAGGCGCCCTAAATCAAGAAAATGAACAATATATACAAAACAATTAGATTTTAATTTCAGGTGGAAGAACTGAAGAAGTAACTGATTATGCAATGCACTCTTTTTAGTCTCTATAGACCAAAATTCATCTACTTCATATATTTCAATGTCACCTCACAACTATACACATATGTAACAAAATGATAAAAACAACAAGAGTGTATGAACTTACCTCTACGGATTTAGTCAGCTTTCCATCTGTGATCACACAAGCAATCTCCAGTATTCTATCTACTTCGATATTCAATCCTGCACATACAAATTTGGTCAACTTCCCATTTGGTCAACTTAATTGTTCTTGGTTTCAAACCGCCAACTTACTAACCACTAGCCAACTTACTAACCACTAATCTAATAATTACAAAGGCACTTGCATGTAGTAGGACTATAAACATTTCTTTAAAGTTAACAATTTTGTTTTTATATAGGTAAAAAATATATACCTGTCATTTCCAAGTCGATCCACACAAGAGGCAACCTGTAATCTCCTTCTAATATTTTTTTATGATTTTCAGTTTCTTTCTTAGAGTCACCTGTATCACCAAACAAAATGAACAAATAGGCAACTACAATACTACATATTTTTATATTCCATATATAATAAAAATATTAATCGGCTAAAAGATTAAGTAATTTCAGAAAAGTTTCATGTAGTATGCACACACAAAATTAGTTCAAGTGTCACATATACCATTGGGTTTCTCTGGGTCATTAGCAGAACTAGTTGTCTCTATTTTATCATCCTCAACATCTATTTCTAGCAAAGCAAAAGCATTTGAGAGGTGGTCCATTCTTTTCATTGATTCTGTATTTGATTTTTCAACCATTAAGATCCTGTGACAACAAATGGAGTGAGTGTGTTGCAGGCGGAGTATTGGTGATGGAAATCTGTAAAAAGAGTTAAATATGCAATATTTTTTATGGATAAATATAGGTTGTAAAATCAAGGGTAAAAACATAAGGTAACATGACACTTGTTCCTTGAATGTTATCATGTTGTTTTGCAATAGAAACTGAAAGTTTTCTACAAGGCAGCAACTTTGTAAATGTTTCCACAAAATAATAATTATAAATAAATTATTAAAGAGAAATGGTTAATTGGGTTGAAAGGCACCCAATGTGTATTTTCAAGGGAAAATCTTCCTGTATCATTTTATAAAAGAAATTAAAATTATGTTAATGTAGCTTTCTTAATCATTTTTAGCATGCTAGTTGCAACTTGCAAGTAAGAAACTTCAATTTAGGACAAAGAGAGTTATGGGTCAACTATGCAACCATACCCAAAAAGTATTTGTTTTGACCCGCCTAACCCACCTGATCTACTAGTTATTCCACGTCTAGATTTCTGTCCTAAATCCTCACGACGAAGATACCCTTCATTTTATCTCATTCATGACTACCAAGTAGGCAAGTACATCTAACACTTTTACTTTACTCATTTTTCATATAACAAAATACAAAAATAAAAATAATATTGATAAATAATAATTATTATAATAATAATACTTTCTTAATTTTGGGTTTCTTCTTTCTACTTTCTTCTACATTGCCAGAAAAATTATCCTTTAACAAGATTGAAGTTGCTACAAGCATAATTGAAAGCACAAAAAAGGACCAAAATAAACAACAATTGAAAGCACAGAGATTCAATAAAAATATTAGCAAGTTTTTTTGCATAACTATCAATCACTTATGCAACAATTTAAGCTAGGACATAAATCACCCTAACCACTTGAGCAAGTAGGAAATAAATACAGGCAAATGGTTCAATACCATTAAACTACTTTCGAATTCACTTCTTCTCAATCATGCACAAGCAACTTTCAAAAAGCCCAATCTTTTGCCCCCAAAAAAAAAAAAAAAAAAAAAACGAAATTGTAGAATCAGTGATATGATCTGTAATGCTATTTCTAGGGTTTTAGTCAATCCGAACCCAAAAAAATCGTAACCGTTATAACTTCGTTACATTATGATTATGAAATAGTTTCCCACAGAAGAAAGTACCTTCATACAAAATTGATGGATGGGTTAGGTTTGATTTATTCAGATCAGCTTTGAATTTCGAATCACCCTCCTGCATAAATAGTCAAGATTTAATAGGTTTTGATATTACGGTAACGTGTTTGAACAATTATATAGCTGCTTCATGCCTATAAACGATTTTATGTATTTTATCTTTGAAGTAAAAAAGCATGTTGCAGATGTTGTAACTATTCAACTTTCGGGTACCCGATCAAAATTCAGATACGGGTTCGGATAGCTACAACGATATCCGACATCTGCAACATGCTTTTTTCCTTCAAATTTGAATTGTCCAATTGAGTACAAAATGCACAAATTGATTTTCATTAAGATGGTAGAACTAGAACAGATGTTCAAAGAAGGTGAGAACTCAGAACAAACTATCTAACCATCAACATCAGATCTAAGTGTCTAACATAAGAACCAAAGTTGAAAACTCATGATAACCTAGTCGATTGTGATTAAAACGGCAATACATAAAGGGGCTGCGAGACGAGCGACTGAACGATGGTGGAAGAGGGGCTGCCAGCTATGTGATCTGCGACTAACAGGTGGTGGGGGTAGTGAGATCTGAGACTGGTCGGTGGTGGAGGAGGTTGTTGTGCGATACTTTGATGTTTGACCTACGAGTGAGCGACGGCTGATGGAGGGGTTACGTAACCTGCGACTGGCCGGTGGTAAGGGAGGGGCGGTAGACGGTGGTTCGAAGGCGGGTGGTGGTGGAGGGGCGACTGCCCGGTGTTTGGGACAGTGCCACGGTGGGGGCTGTGAACCTGGTATAAGAATACGAGTATCCCTAGGGTTTCAAGGGTATATATATATACAGGGAAAAGATCAAATAAAAAATCTATTTTGCCTAAGAAGCCTAAAATAATTTTTAAAACATAAAAACCGACCTAAACGAACTCCGATTGAACTCATTTCGATGGCGTTGGAATCGTCTCATCGAACTATACAATATTAGCTTTTAAGTTTTAGCTTTAATAACTACTTTTAAAGTTTAGATTTTAGGGCTTGGTTTTTGGCTTTTTAAGTTTATCTTTATGTTTATGGTTTGTTTTTAAAGTTTTGGTTTTCGTATTTGAGTTTATTGTTTACAATTTAATGTTTTTTGTTATGGTTCAATAAGCCGGTTCCAATGATGCAAAAATGAATTCAATCGGAGTTTGTTTGGATCGGTTTTCGAGTTTTTGAAAATCCTTCTTAGCCTTCTTAGGCAAAATAAACTTTTTAGGGGAACATTCCCCTATATATATATATATACTGTTTTTTAAACGTAAAAAGGTTTTAAAAAATAAGATGAAATTTTGTATATTAGGATGTCAAAGACTCAAGCTCTCCCAAATTTGCAAAAATCTGAATCCAGAAATTTTGAGCATTAATTTTAAGATATTTGGTTTCAAATTTTCGAATAAATTGAAATCATTTTTCGGTTAAGATTATTTGAACATCCCGAATAATTTTTATGTCATGTGACATATAGGTGGTGTTTGTCTTTTAAGATGTAAAATGTCTGCAGACATGCACATCTTTCTAAGAAGAGATGGATCAAATGTATGCAGTTTGCAAGAAGAGTGTTTGTTTTTTAACGTCTGTTGATTTTTAAAATAAATTGGTGGTGATGCACGTATATATGTTGTTAGGGGTGTTCATTTTCGGATATCGGACGTTTCGGATATCCGAATCCGAAATCAGGAAAAATAAAAAAAATTCAAAAAAATATATTTCGGATATCCGGATATCCGAAAAATATCCGAAATATCCGAAAATATTTGGATATCCAAAAAATTATCAGAAAAAAGTATCCGAATATCCGAAAATTTCAAAATAGGTATCCGATAAAATGGGTTAGTCTTAAGTTCTGAATCGATGGGAGGCGCAGTTTTTACAGCAAATAAGTTGGTTTCTACTCATCAGGTGCATGGCGCCCGTAAAATGGGTTATCGCTCTCTTGAGGAAAGGTTTTCCGAATCCTGTTTTAAAAAAATGTGATTGTGATTATGATTTTGTGTTTTTTTTTTTTTTAGTTTTATCACATATGCTTTTGTTTTCACCCATAACCATTATGTTTTGTGAACACGTGCGTGTGTAGTTTTGTTTTTTGTTTTATTTGCTTGAGATTGAAATGGAGGGCTTGTGGAATGTATGAAGTTAATTTTAGATAATACAAGAATTTTTGTGTTTGGTGACTTACCTAAGGATAGCCATGTTAGGGGCTGTTTGGTAGCATCTGAATGGGTCTGAATTTCAGTTTGTTTCGTGCAAAAAAGACACATCTGAATGGGATAGAAGGTCTGAATAAGGGTCTGAATGATTCAGACTTGAAAACAAGTCTGAATGAGAAGAAAGAGAAGGGAAGAGGATCTGAATGATCTATGGACCGCCGTTCCCAATCCAAGTGCCGGCTCCAACTCCAACTCCGTGAACCAAGTGCCGTCTCCAACTCCACTCCTGACCGGCTGACCTTCGTTCCCGATCAACCTCCGCCGCCGGTCTGAATCTGACCTTCGTTCCCGATCAATTTTGCTCCTGACCTTCGTTCCCGATTCCTGACCTTCGTTCCCGATCAATCGCTCCTGACCTTCGTTCCCGATCAATCGCTCCTGACCTTCGTTCCCCTTCCATTCCTGACCTTCGTTCCCGATCTCTCCTGAATTCGTTCCTCCGATCCATCGATCGCTCCTGACCTTCGTTCCCGATTCCTGACCTTCGTTCCCGATCAATCGCTGCTTCTGTCCACTGCTCTCGTTCGCCGCATCAGATGGTTCAGCACCTGCATCGACGACCGGCGACCGCCACACCGATGGTTCAGATGACCGATGGTTCAGAGACCGGTGTTAACGGTGGCATCGACGGGGGTGGCGACGGGGCCGCGATGGAGCCGCGACGGGGCTGGGATGGAGCCGCGAAGGGGCTGCGATGGAGCCACAAAGGGGATGTGAACAACTTGCTTGACCGACAATTAAACAGGTTGATCGCTTGGTTCACGGTTGTTGATCGACTTGGTTCACGGTGGTATGATGGCTTCACGATTGCTAAAATCATGGGGCAGTGGACGACAAGTGCTGGAAGACGAGGGGTGGGGCGGGCAGTTAGGTGGCTAGGTTACAAAAAGTAAATATATTTTTTTTTTATTTTTTAGTTTCATTCAGACATGCAACCAAACAGTCTTAACTGATCAAGCACTTAACCATTCAGACCATCTTAATCATTCAGACATCTTAACCATTCAACCATTCAGCACTTAATCATTCAGACCCAACCAAACAGCCCCTTAGACTTGAATTTGTAAGTACAATTTCAAACACACACGCACATATATCACTTATATCCTATTATAACTTAACATTAAAGAGTTTATACTTAAATTAATTTATGAGCGCTAATTTTAGGTCATGCAATAAGCTTACATGGTCCCCATATGGTCTACATTTATGCACTTTAAAGTTAATATTTTTTACTATAGACACTTTTTTTTCAACTTAAATGCAAATCACGTATTTTTTTTTTTACTTTTAATAGATACTAAAAAAAAGTATGACTGACTTAATCGGAACAAATAAAAAATTACGAGTGATTTAATCAGAAAAAAAAAAGTACGAGCGACCTAATTGGAACAAAGCTGAAAGTTGGTTACATGTCTGTAAAGTTACCCCTATTTTAAAATATATTTTTTAAATACTTAATATTATCATTATTTATTTATAATTTATAGATATACATAATTCTTCTTAATTCACCAATAGTTGATAAATTTAACATATAATTTTTTTATAAAATTATTATTAATAACATATCTTATATATTCAACCATATAATACATTAGTTTCTAATGTTGGTAAGTATTACCTATATATATAAAAAGTAACGTCGGTGGCAAAAGTTGTGGGGTCATTCTTCTTTTATTTCTTATCATATATATATATATATATATATATATATATATATATATTCAATGATGAAGATAAAATTAGCCAACAATTGTAGTTTAGTGGTTGCATCTCTTATGTTCTCTAATAGCCACCCGAGTTCAATTCTCATACCCTCCATTTTTTTCTTTTTACTTAACTTTTCTAACTTTTAATTAAGAAAATATTTTCTACAGATTTATAAGTAATTTTTAACCTTTTAAAGTTTTCTAAATAACTTTTTAACCTCTAACATTTTATAAGTTTTTTTTTTTGTTTTTTATTAACTAAATCATCTTTTTATTTATTATTCCTTTTATGACCATAAGCCCTATCTTTTTTTTACTTTAAAAGTTATTTATATACAGGAAACTAGACAAATTGTTGGACCAACTTTCTTTGTAGCTAAGTGGTAAGCTTAAATAGGGGTGAGCATACCAAACCGATAACCAAAAAAAAAAAAAAACCGAGACCTAACCGATCGGTTATGGTTAACATAGGGCAATAACCGAACCATTCGGTTACAGTTTCGGCTTACCCAACTCCAATAACTACCGAAACCGAACCGATATATATATTTTCATGTATTTTTCATATGTTTTCCATACTTTTTCATTTATTTAAATCATATTTTCATGTGTTTAAACATATTTTCATATATTATTCATGTATTTGATTTAATTTGCATGTATATGTATGCTTGAAAGAGATTCAAAACAACAAAAACAATTTCGATAACCAAATTTATAGCTTCAAAATAATCACCACGAAAATAACCGAAATAACCAAAACCGACCTTTAAAACCGAAACCGTGCTTGTTTTAGTTTCGGTTTCGGTTGAGGCTAATAACCGAACCGAATCGACTTTTGCAGACCCCTAGCTTAACGGATAGCAAGGAAGGGGTTGTGGGTTCTACCCTTTTGCTTGCCATAAATTTATAATATTGTTATTAGGTATTACTTTTATACTTTTATATATTTCATATTATATATATAAGAAATCATATAACCAATTATTATATCTTGAAATGTTGGTGGAATCCCTTTCTTTTAAAAGCTTTTATATATATATATTATATATATATATATATAAGAATAATATTTGAAAATCTTTTTTTTAAACTATGAAAAACACGTAAAAAATGTAAAAAAAACATTTATTTTCTGATTTTTTTACAGATTTGTAACATTATTGCCACAATGTTATAAAAAATAAAATAAAAACAACGAGTGGTTTTTTTAAATAATATTTTATAAACCCGCATAAACACATACGTAACATCTGGGCGCGTCGTTTTAAGTTTCTAAAGTTTAAAATATATAATTAATCTAATCATACATCTGTAATCAGATTTTTCTTCAATGCGTTTGTTAATTTTCTTCATTTTCTTTATACTTTATTTCTTAACACACCTCTGCTTTAGCCTCTTAGGTTTTTTAAATTTAAAGTCTATCCACTGTAGTATATATATAATATGATTTTCTTTAATAATATGTTCATTAATTTAAAAAAAATAATCGTAATTGGAATAATGTTAAACAAGACGACATCGACCGAAGAACATCCATACACTTATATAATAACTATTTTGTATATATGTTTCAGTCTCTATAATCAATTCATTGTACATAAATTTCGTTTATGTACCTAACCAATGTAATGTTATCGACACAACATGAGTCATGAACTTTGTTAACATACTACAAATCACGTAATGTCATTTTTGAGTTTTCTATTAAATTGTATTTTTATGAATTTTTATACCACAATGTACAAGACATAATCAAATTTTTATCTACGTTCAACTATAAAGACAGCCGTTAACCAAATAAGTTAATAGGCTTATAAAAAGGGTGCCCCTAAACTAAAGGTAAAAATGGATAAAACATTGGAGCTATGGCGGTCCCCAAAATGTCACTCGATGCGTCTTTCGTCGCTAGTAGCTACAAATGAGTCCTAGTGTGTTACTGTCACTGTGTGGTGTAATCGACGACCTCTATCAGGTTCATCTGTTGTTCCTATAAATCTATTCAATTTATTTTTGCTTGATTTCACTACGATTGATATGATCATCCCCTGCTGCAAATAATCAATTAGGGCTATGATCTGATTGTAGTTAATTCACCATGCTATATATCATAACAATCATCATCACATAGCGATAGGACGCAGCTGACGCTCTCGTTTATAGAAATACTGATATGTGAATTAGAATTATGATTTGATGTACTTTGAGTTGAGTTGCCAGTATGGTCTGAGATCATCATCTGCTTGAATCAGGGACTAGGGCTATTATTTGGCGTGAAGTAATGGAACCATACTATATGCAAGCAATTACTCACGTTTTGAGATTAGATTGCCGAAATTGAGTCGATTCGTAATTTAATACGAAAGCTTTGCTTGTTAGTTGCGTTTGATTGCTTAAAATTATCTATTAATTTTTTACGATTTAATATAAGTATTCTTATTCTTATTGGATGTGAATATGAAATGTGCTGAAATTTTACTTTTAATCTAACAAACTTTACTTTCATTACCTTGTGACATGAAATTTAACACATAGCCGGTTTTTGCCAAGTCAACTACCATGTGGACAAAACGTGGCGGCCTATGTGGCCGCCATATCAAATGGTAACTAAATTAAAGTTTGTTACATCAGAAGTTAGAAAATATTATGCATTCAACAAGAGTTTGGTGAAAACTTGTTACATTCAGGTTAAATCTATAAACAAAATAAAAACAAACATGAACGCGTGTCATGTTTGTTCATTCACGTCACATGTACATTTGATA